>WIGO01000076.1:0-155080 GCA_014235945.1 Colletotrichum plurivorum
GCCGCTCATATCAGTCAGCCGCTCATATCAGTCAGCCGCTCATATCAGTCAGCCGCTCATATCAGTCAGCCGCTCATATCAGTCAGCCGCTCATATCAGTCAGCCGCTCATATCAGTCAGCCGCTAATTATTAAAAGAATTATAAATATATAAAAAAGTCGATTTTAGGTGCGATAAGAAATGAGCGGCTGACTGGTGAACCACGTTATTTAGTTTAAGTTTTCTTAATAGAATAATATAGTTTTGATAAGTTATAAAGTTAATAGTTTATTAACTAACCTATTTAGTAATAGTTATTAGTTAAAGTTATTATAAGTATTTATAACGAGTATATTACTTTATAGTAGTAGAAATAGTAGTATATATAGTTTTGTTATTCCTTAGTATTTTATTAATAGTCTTTATAATATTAAATAGTTAGAGCTATCTACAACTACATAGAACTTTAAATCCTTATATATTAGTTTATTAAAAAAGGTAGTTGAGACTTTATAGTTCTTATATTTACTAATATAATATTAAGCTTACTAAGAATAAAAAAAGTAATATATTTTATTTAAATATATAAAATATCGTTTTAACTAGTAAACTTTTATTATAACTATTACTGTATAGCTATAAAGTTATTCTTAGTATTAATATAAATAATAAAATCTAAAACTAGTTGAAGCTAGTAAGGATATACTTAACTTTAGTAATAAATAGTTAATACTTACTTAGAACCTTATTAGTATAGTGGAGTTTATTTAGTACTTAAACTTTGAGATTATAAAAATAGTTAGTAGGAACTAAAGCTAGACTTACTATGTTACTATAAACGTTATCGTTAAAAGAGACTTTAAACTCTATATCAATAAAGCTATTAAAACCCTTTTATTTATATTTAATATTAATATTAATATTAATATTAGTATTAATATAAAAAAACTGTACAGTTGAAACTAAATAAAGAACTAGGTACTTAGAAAAGTATTTTAAAGAGTAGTTTCAAAGTTTGTAATAGTAATTTAAATCAGTTTAGTACTAACTTCAATACAAATTTTATTAAAGGACTTAATAAAAAAGTTATATCCTTTATTACGTTTATTATAGTTTAGGGTAAAGGTAATATTATATAGGGAACTAATATTAGTAGTTCTAATAATCTAGAATAAAGGTATTTTAAAGTAGTTAATCTTATAAATATTATTAAAGTTTGGAATTTTTAGGAATCGTTACTATATTTTTTATAGAAGGAATAGGTTTAAAAGATACTACTATAGTTTTTTTAGTTTATTCTTCTAAAGAAGAAGTAGTAATAAGTCATATTATAAATATTAAATAAATAAGTCCTACTATATAAAGGAAATTCTATAGAGTAAATTTCAAAACGCCCTCTTCCTACATAATTTCCCCTACTTACTCTACTTTATAGAACTTAGTCTATTACTCCTATCTTCTACTAAATCTATTTCTCTAATTCTCTTTACCCTAATATTTAAAGTCTCTTATATAATATCTTTTAAAGTTAAGTCTAATAGAGGTATTATTGTACTAAATAATTAAAAACTCAGTCTAATAAGTTATAGCTCTTTAGTTAAAAATAACCAACTCTTACTTATTTTGATAGTATACTTAGATAATCCTTATTTAAGATTATTTATGTAATAAGATTAAAAACAAAACCCTTTCTAGCTATACCTAGAGTCTTATTTTCTATTAATATTATAGGCTCCTTTTAAGATACTATCTATTTTCTAAGTTTACCTATAGTCTAATTAATTCAAGGGTTATAAATATATTAAAGACTAATATAACTTTCTTGTTATAAAACCTATAGAAGTAACTAATAATATAGACCTTTTTCCTATAACTAGTTATAGTTTATATATATTAGAACTAAAGAAAGTATAGAGTTAATAAGTTATTATAGATCTAAGTTAGGTATTTATAGTTAATACTATTTATTAATAAGTTATAAAGAATAAAGTTAAAATAGGACTTATAGATTATTTTAAAGAGCTACTCCTCCTACTTATCTATAGCTAATAATAATTCTCAATAGAACTAAGAAATGTTAAGATTAAACTTATTATTAAGTAGCTTATTAAATATCCTAAAAAGGTATTTAACTAACTAGGAGGGTATTAAGATATTAAACTATATCTGACTAATATAGTTCTAATAGTAAAAGACCTATAACTCTCATTTTAAAGATTAAATAGCTACGATCTTATCTATAGTTACTATAATAAGAAGTATAGTTTATTAAGAGGGTACAGTTAATTTAATATATAGTTAAAAAGACTAAAAGTTAACCTATTTACTAGTCTTATTTAATACTATAGTAGTAAACAGTAACTCTTTATTATATATTAAAATAAGGATATAGAGTAGTATCCATATAAAGATTAGTTAATACTTTTAAAATCCCTTTAAGTAAGGGAAATAAAGATAGAGTAACTAAGATATTATAAGAAAAAAAACTTTTTTTACTTGAAATAACTAGTCTATTCCTATACTAAACTATACTACTAGATCTAACTACTTATAATACCCTAATAGGTCCTTAGTATAAATAACTTATAGTATAGCTTTTTTATTATTTATAGAGATAAAAGAAAAGTAAAGATATTTAAATACCTACTTTATTAATATTACAACTAGTTATTAGGTTATTATAACTTTAAGTTAGTTTTATAGAGATTAGTTTAGATACTATTACTTTAGGGATTATAGTATAACTAGATAGTTACTAAGTAGTAAAGGGTAATAGCTAAAAATAGAAATAGGTAGGTAAAGACTCTGATTTAGAAGGGGGGGGGGATAGAAAAAATATTATAACTTCTTTAATATAACTATTTTATAACTAAACTTAACTAATTAAAACCTACATACAATATTACTTTAGCTTAGTACTATTTAATACTCTAAGTACTAAGTTACTAATAAAGGTATAATAAAACCTTCTTATAAATTATTCCCTTATATTAAAGTAAAGCTATAGTCGTGCTTAAAAAACTATATTAAATATCTAACCTATACTATAGTCCTCTCTTTACATAATAACTATATTTAGTATAATCTAAAATATCAGTACTATTTAAAAATACTGTAATTAGTATAAGACTAAAATTTTTATAGTTTTACTATCATTAAAAGGCTAATTTTTTAAATATGAGGCTATATAACTAGTTATAGTACTTACTATCTACTAAGGTAATATAAACCCTACTCCCCTAGTACTAAATCTATTATTAATACTAGTTTAGTCTAATATATAGGAGAACCTAAGATAGAGTAGTATAATTGGAAACTCTTTTAAAATAGTCTAGTAATTAAGAAGTCTAGCTCTAGCTTAGGTTCGAAAGGGGTAGGACTCAGGCTAGGTTAAGTATTATCTCCTAATACTTAATAACAAAATACTAGCCTTATACTACTTTAAGAACCTAAATAAGCTAACTTTAAAACTAAGTCTATATAAGATACTACTAAAGTATTTATTTTTAGGAAATAATTTAGAAACTAAATATCTAGTAGTTATATATAATAGTCTAATAATTCTGAAATATAAACCTAGTACAAACTAGTAACCTAGGAAACTAAACTATTTACTAATTAGATCTTTTGTAATAGTATGACGTGGTTGATAAGCGAGCTGGCCGGACAAGCGAGCTGGCCACTCCTTATCGCACCTTAAGACCCACTGTTTTAATTTTGTTTTAACAGTTCAATTTTTAATAAAACACTTTGTAATTTTATAGTAATACTTATCATATAAATATAAATACAAATATAAAATTCATTAAAATTTAGTTATAGTACAATAGAAGAAATTAAAGGAAAGTAAACAAGTGGGTCTTCAATAAGACTTAAAGTAAATATCTTTAAATTAATAATTATTGAATTTCTATAGAATAAATTTTAAATATATAATTCTTATCGAAAATCGTATAGTAAGTTGTAGACGTTTTTATTGAAAATTAAATTTTTAAAGAATAATTAAAAAAGTGGGTCTTAAGATGCGATAAGGAGTGGCCAGCTCGCTTATCAACCACGTTATTCTTAATATATAAAATTAATATATATAGTAACTCCTAATATATATCTAATAAAGAACATCTTTGATTATAAAAAAAGATTTAGACTTTATATTTATAATATAGTATACCTTATATTTAGTATATGGTTAATTCTAATTACTTAATAAACAAGGTTAATATAAAACTAGTAGTATACTATATTGAATAAGGGAATAGAGTAAATGTACTAATAGAAGGTTTCTATAAATAGATTAAGTGTATTTAATACCTAGTCTATAACCTAGTTAGCTCTACTTTGTTCTTTTACTAAGAAATCTAACTATTTTTTAATACTGTAGTTATAGCTATTGATAAAAAATCTATTTTTAGTTATATCTTAGTATATTTTAACTATGTTAAAACTAATAAACGTAGTACCCTTCATCTTTATAGGTTGTTATAGCTTAATATAAGTATTCTAACTATTTCTCAGTATTACAAAACTAGAAAATAAAGTATACTTAAGCTAGGTTTATAAGTATTTTAATTCTATTTTAGCAAAGTAAACCTATTTCTTTCTTTTCTTAAGTAGTCTAAAAGACCTAAACTAATAGAATATAGTACTATAGTGATATTAAAGTATACTAATACTACTAATAAAATAGTGTTTTTAATAACTTTAGTTATATTACCTAAAACCTTAAAGTACTAAACTTAGTATATAATAACGAAGTTAACTACGCTACCTACTATTACTAAATATATAGCTATAGAGTAACCTATATAAAGTATAACTTTAGTAATAAGACTAAAAATAGTCTTACTAATCCTACTAGTTTAAAGTACCTTAGAAGTAATATAAAGTAACTAAGTTTAATAACGGCCTACTTTATATATACTGAAACTATTCACAGATCAACTAATACTACCCAGTACTTACTATAACTATAGAGTATAACATAAATACTATATTTCTTCTAATAAATTTAATAGAACTATTAATACTCTATTATATAATAAACTATATAATAAAACTAGACTTTTGAATATAAATGAGAATTATGCTTATAAAAGCTATACTAGAGAGTATAACTAAAGCTAGTAAAAGTTAAGATCTTATAGACTAGATCGAGAATCTAAAAACTATCTAACTAAATAACAAAACATAGTAATTTACACTCTACTTTACAAACTAGATCTAAACTAGCTAAGAGTATTCAGCTATAGGCGTCTATAGTAACCTCCTTAACTAAAAGAACTTCTATTTTAGCTAGAAGGAATAGACTTATATTAACCTTAATACTCTATACTAGGTAGTTTTCTAGTACTAGCTAGGTCTGAAAAATATTGCTAGTCTAGATATATAGCTCTAAACTACTCCTAAAACAATTAGCTATAACTTTAATAGTAGAATAATACTAGTAGTAGAGGTATACACCTACTAACGGTATATTCTATAGGATATATGCTTTTATAACTATTTAATACTTAGTACAAATATTATAAACCTCTTAAAGAAATAGTTAATATAAATAAATCAAGACTATTTCTATTTGATTTATCCTTCTAGAATTATAGATTATTTATTTAAGAGCTGGTAGTTATTTAATCCTAAATAGTTATTATTCTTACTAAATATCTTAACTATAATATAGCTAGAAATTAAAAAGGGTTTTATTAAAGATAGTATCAAAAGTTCAGTACTAATATCTCTAAAAACTATACTAAGATCCTATAGGTCCATAATTATTCTTCTTACTCTTTTTATAGTTACTATAAAAACAATTTACTATAAATAATAATAGCGAACTATTAAAACTGTAAACTTAATTTAAATAATATCTCCTTAGTCACCTTAGTACTATAGTTAATAATACTTAGTTACTATATAAAAGTACTAGGAATATAAAAGAGAATATAGAACTATAGGTAAATAGAAGTAGAAATAACAATAGGGTAGAGTTTAAAAGTACTAAAAAAGTACTAATCTTTAGTATAATACAGTAAGTAGATAATTAAAACCTATATTACTCTTTTAAAAATACTATAGCTACTATTTACAATACTTAAAAAGTAGCACAATTATTACTAGTACTTAATATACTACTTATAGTACTTAAAAGTACTAACTTTACTTAGAATAAAAACTAAATAAAAAACATATATTGATAATACTAACTTAAACTATAATAAAAGCCAGTAATCTTTAAAATAAATATAAATGTATTAAAAGTAGTATAAAAAAGACTTTATAAAAAAAGAATATTAACTATTAAAAGTAATAAGTATTTACTATATAAATAACTAACTATAAATGAAAGATCTATTTAATAATGGTAATAAGGGCGATATATGAGTACTACTACTTTAAATACCTAAGGTTTAAGTCGATATCATACTTAAGAATATATTTACCTAACCCGGTTAATCTATAAGTATAAAAAGAATACTAAACTAAATATGAATAATAGTCCTAGAACTAATCTATAGTACTATTAATAAAAAAAGTACTAAAAAAGAATAGTAATACCTATAGTATATTAGAAGAAGAAGTAGTACTAGTAGATTATAGTTTATTAATACTATTAAAAAAGTCTTTACTATAAAAAACACTAGAAACTAGCTTATTATTACTATATCTTTTAATATAGTAATAGCTATAATTAGGGATACTATAATTTATTCTATAGTAGACCTAAAAAGAGATACTAAGAACGTATTCATAGAACTAGTTATCTTAGTAAACCTTAAAATAGTAAAATAAAAATAGTAGTATCGAGATATTCTGATAATCGATAAAGTTAGTATACTAAACTATTAATACCATGTAAAATCGACTAAAACCTTTAAATATTATAGGGGTTTGAAAAAAATTGTTTAGTAGTATCTCCATTATTATACTTACTAGGGACTTCTTATAGTTCTTACTAATAAACTAGAACAGTCTCTTAAGTAATATTAACTATGTTATAATCGTCATAGTTAATAAATAAAAAGGTCTAGTACTAGGACTACTAAAAAGGTATAAAAAGAGAATAATATAAAAAAGCTTACTAAGAAATATAATATTAAATATAAGTTTAATTTTAATAATAGTAGATGAACTATTGTACTCTCTAATAAGTATAGATAGAACCTTATATTCTATACTATTTATATATGTAATATAAAATATGGTATAAATCATTAGTTTACCTATTTATACATACTTAGGATATAAGAATACTATTAGGAACTAAGTAGGAGGTAGTTCTATTATTAGGGGACTTTAATAACCTATTAGTACCCAGGATATTTTTCTATATTAAGGGAATACTAGTTATTATAAATAAGAATATATATATAGAACTAAAAGTAGGAAATAGGACTAAGTTTACTATTGTTAAAAATATCTACCTACCTAGCCTAAAATAGATATATATATATTAGAAATATAGTATTCATATTCTTAGGGTCCTTAGATAGTATTATTCTATAGTTTAAAGTAACTCAAGGCATAACCTTTTTTAGCTTACTAACTAATACTATTCTACTCTTAATAAAACACGTCTAGCCTAGTAAGAAGTATAATAAAGTACTATATCTAGGGTATAAAGGGAATCCTAAGCTAAGTACTTTTTAAATAGAACTACTAGTTATATATACTAGAATTTATATTAATAAACTATAAAGTCTAGGAGTATACTATTAGAAAGATAATACTAGACTTATATAAAAAAAGATTAATTAGAATAATTAATAATTTAGAGAAGTACAAGATAATAAATATATATATAGTTATATATATAACTATTTTATATTTGGTAGTTTAAGGACATTACTCTTATTTAACTACTAAATATTACATACTTTATAGAGGTAACTATATATGTTTAAAGAACTAATTGAAGAAATTATAAAGTTATAGTACTTATTAAGAGAAATATTTACTAAGTTAGAGTCCTAATAAGTATAAAATCAAAGTAGACTAATATCTTAAGTACTATTCTTAAACTAACACTTATTATTACCTTTCTAATATGTAGTATTTAATTTTACTAGAAAGGCTTCTTCTAAACTAATTTCTAACTATTTATATATAAAGAGCTATTTATAGATATTAAATATATAGAGGAATAATAAAACTATTAAAATGTTTAATAACTTCTAGTCTAAAAGCCTATTTTTCATTAACATATAGTGAATAAAGGCTTTTAAAAGTTTTAATTATATTATAGTTAACGTGGTTCACCAGTCAGCCGGACGTTTCTTATCGCACCAAAAACGCCCTTTTTTCAATAATAGATAAAACTACTAATTCTTATTTAAAAAAAGTAAGAACTTCACATTAACTTAATTATATAATTAAAAACCTAATATAAAAGTATTTAAAATTCCTAACTATTAATTCTTATATAATATTAAAATATAATAAAAGTGGGTCTAAGATCTATCGATAATTAGAATACTCCTATAAAAATAAGATTTAAATTTTTGAGAGTTTGATTTTGATTATATTTTGCTTATCGAAAATCGTTTATAAGTTTTTATAAGCTTTAGACCTATATATAAAAAGTTATAAATTACTTAAAAAGGGCGTTTTTGGTGCGATAAGAAACGTCCGGCTGACTGATATGTCCGGCTGACTGGTGAACCACGTTAACGGACTTTACTCTAGATTTAAAGTATTTAGATTTCTTTAGTTATAGATTATAGTTATCTATAATATCGTTAATAACTCGAACGCTATTAATACTTCTAGTACCTATAAGTTCTAACTTGTTTATTTATTAAAATCGATCTAATCTAGCTTCTCTTAGTTATTAACTTCTTTTCTAAGTAATACACTATTATTAACTTTAATACTATAACTAGTTTCCTCTTTTAGTAGGATCTACTCTACTATTATTAGTATATATCTTAATATTTAAAATTTAAAATACTTAACGTGGTTGACAAGCGAGCTGTCAGGTTCCTTATCGCCGCTTATAAAGCAGGTTTTTAAATATTCATAATAAATCTAACGTGGTTCATCAGTCAGCCGCGCATATCAGTCAGCCGCGCATATCAGTCAGCCGCGCATTTCTTATCGCACCTAAAATCGACTTTTTTATGTATTTATAATTCTTTCAATAACTAATAAAAACTTATATAAATTTATGTACAATTACCGATAAGAGTTGAATCTCTATATTTTAATTTTCAAATTAATATAGCTAACCCTAACTCTTAAATTCTATAACTAACTCTAACTACGGCCCCACCTTTCGTATGATATAATATTAGTTGAATGGAAATTTTAGAAAATATTTTTATCCTTTAAAGAACTCTTATCGGTAATTGTACATAAATTTATATAAGTTTTTATTAGTTATTGAAAGAATTATAAATACATAAAAAAGTCGATTTTAGGTGCGATAAGAAATGCGCGGCTGACTGATATGCGCGGCTGACTGATGAACCACGTTAGTTATTAATTTTTAAATTTTAAGTAATTTTATTATTCAAATTAAAACTGTACAGTATAAACTATTGCTATTATTCTATTGAATTAGAAGAAAAGGGTTAGAAACTACCTTTAGAACCATGTCCTTACTTCTGTGTTGCAATTGCTCGCTCGCAGCCAAGGTACTAGTACTTACCTAGCTGTGGCATGGTACTTAAAGTAGTCGTACTTTGCCGCGTTCTGAGCCTTCGCCTGCCCTGTGTCTCCGTTCCTGCAGTTTGGCTGGCGAATTCAAGGGTTCGGAATCGTGCATCGCGGCTCGACGACAAAAAACAGTCGCAAGATAGGTCGACGGTGCCAAGTACGACTATTGCCACGATGGCCTTCGAGTTCCTTCCATTCCTGTCCGCTGCTTTTGGCTGGATCTACTTCCTTTGCTGGTCCGGCTCCTTCTACCCCCAGCCTCTACTCAACTTCACGAGGAAAACCACGGCCGGCACAACAGTGGACTTCCCCTTGATCAACTGCCTGGGTATGTCGCGGGCCGCAGGCCGTTTCCCCTGGCGTACGCGCTGACCCGTCATCTCGCAGGCTTCTTCGCGTACTTCATCTCGAACTCCTGTCTCTACTACTCCCCTCTAGTCCGCTCTCAGTACGCCGCGCGCAACCATGGGCTGACCCCGACTGTCGCCTTCAACGACATCACTTTCGCCGCTCACGCCCTTCTCCTTTCTTGCATCACCACCAGTCAATACTTCCCCAAGCTCTGGGGCTTCGCGGCTGCCCCGGGGACCAAGCCCAGCCGCTTCATCTCGGGTATCGCCTTCGGCTGTGTTGTCGGCGTAGCTGTCGTCTCCCTCATCGTTGCCGCAGCCCCTAGTGACGGCGATCCACGCACGAGCTGGTGCGCCCTCGACATCGTATACGCCATCTCATACGTCAAACTTGTCATAACCCTTATCAAGTACACCCCGCAAGTGATCACGAACTACCGCAATAAGTCTACCAAGGGATGGTCCATCTGGCAGATCCTGCTCGATTTTTCGGGGGGTCTCCTGTCTTGCGCGCAGCAGGCCATTGACTCCTACCTGCAGCACGACTGGTCGGGTATCACTGGCAACCCGGTCAAGTTCGCTCTCGGCAACGTCTCAATGGCGTACGACGTGGTCTTCATGACTCAGCATTACATTCTGTATCGCGGTTCCGAGGGGAAGGCCGATGAGAGGGACTCCCTCCTCCGCGCGGATGACGAAGAGCACCAAAGACTAGACTGAGATGGCACTCGTGGCTTCTGTTATGTGCGCTACATCCTTGTTTGTATACGAATGCAATAGATCTAAACTGTTTGTCAGAAAGCTCCAAACCTGTCATCCATCTACCATAGTCGAACTAGAAAGAATAAACCAATGCACACCAAGCAAGAGGCAGAACAAGTCCTGAACAACCCTAAGACCGTGATTGCACGACACATCTAGAAAATTAGAGACGATCTAAGCATCCTCCTCTAAAATAAGTCTAGGAATCTACCTCTACAGTAGACCTTTCTTTTCCAGCAACTTGTGCTAATCACCGCGAATCCCTACTCGAGACGCGAATATGCCAAAAAAAAAGAGTACAATATGAGATCAACGGCCCAAAGGGACCCATGCAGGACAGGAAAGAGAGGAAATAAGAAAAGCAAATGCCCCAGTCCCTTTGTATGCCTGCCCCTGAACGCCGTCGAGGGAATACGCAGTCTCGCAAGATGCCTCGCCCAACTTTTTCTATCCGCTCTAGCGACTCGTCTCTGGTCTTGCCTGTATGCTCGAGGACTTTTCACCCGACCGTATATGCGATGATTGTGAATATTTGTGTTTCGACCAGATGCATAGACCATGCTCCTTCTGGTTACGTGGGGTAGTTTGTTAGGCATCGGTTTACGATCATGCAGAGCCGTTGCCGTTGTTCTGCATGAAGACAGGGAGCTTCTTCCAGGACTCCTGGCTCGGCACCTTGACCTTGCCAAAGTCCTCGTCAATGTCGAGAATAATTTTCAAGGCATTGCGGCTACGAGCAAAGGGGCTGGTGTCCAACTTCTCCTTGAGAGTCGAAACAGCCTCGCCGACGCCAGTATGAACCTTGGCGTGATCCGGCTTGCCGGGGAATGGGATGACGCTCTGCAAGACCTCGTATGCGGCGAGAGTGAAACCGAACTGCGGAGAGGAACGGAAGATTCTGGCCGGGCCGCCCTTGAAGAAAGCGCGGAAACCTTCCTCCTTCCAGATGGTCTTGGCAGCGTGACGAAGACCGGTGTAGGTCGCCTCACCCTTGCGAGCTTCAACCTGGAGACGGGTCTTGATAACGTCACAGGGCGTCGTGAGGTACGCGGCGGGCATGCCGGCAATAGCGCCGGCGGTAAGCAGCTGGACGACACCCAGCTTCTTGGTGGGCGACTCTCCGAACAGGTCCTTCTTCAAGTGACTGTAGGTAGGGAAGTAGATGGCCGAGAAAGGGACATCGCGGAGCAGACAGGCAGAGGCACCCTTGTACAGGCCCATGAGACCCAAGTTGCGGACGATCCACATGGCTGATCGCTTGGGCGCTCCTTCAACGGTCTTGGCAACCTCACCCTGGACCTGGAGACGAATCTTGACGATCTCAAGGGGATTGGTGAACACCTGGTTGTCACAACAAGTCAGCCTCCTGGGGGATCATGCAAAATCGCAATGTGGGACAAAACTCACGACTTGGCAACCACCAGCAGCGCCGCCAGCAAGAATTTCGTGGCCATACCATATCTTGCCCTCCTTGTTGGTGAAGTAAGTGCGCACAATGTCGTTGACAGTCAGCTTGATAGCCTTCTCAGGGGCGACACCGACAAGCTGGGGAAGTACACCCGAGTACAGACCGCGCAGACCCTCGTTTCTCCAAACCTTCTGGAAGCAGTCGATCGAGTTTTTGTACAGCCTCTCTCCCGGTCTGGCGCCTCTCTGGTTCTGCAGACGCGTCTTGACAAGGTCGATTGGGTACACCATGAAGGCACCAAAGGCGCCTGCCAAACTTCCCAGACCAAAGTTGTAAGCCGACTCCAGAACTCGGTCGAGAGCAGCCTTGGAAGCCGTGGCGCCCTTGGTCAGGGCTCGGGAAGCCACGTCTTCCACTTCGTAGAGGGTGTTCCTCCATGAAGGATCAAGAACCTTGGCGAAATCCGAAAGCCCCAGGCGACCCGAGGGCTCGTTGAGGCTGGCGAAGTGGAAAAGAATGTCGGCCTCCATGGGGGTAAAGAGGGAAAATCGGGTGATCTTGGCGGCCTGGTTAAGGAACTCGGTCCTTGTGATCTTGCCGTCCGGACTCTTGGCGCAGGCACGGCGAACAATGAGCTCGACGAGATCGATCTCCTTGATCATGTTCTGAAAAGCGCGGACGTTTGCGTAGGACACCTTGCTTCCGAGCGAAATGTTGCAAAGGGTCGACAAATTCTCGAGCAAATGGTCCGAAAGCTTGTGTTTGGAGGTTTCGCGGATGATGCGCTCGAAGTCCTCGGGGTCAATGAAACCATCACCGTCCTTGTCGAATTGCTGGAAGGCCTGACGGATTCGCTCGCCCTGCAGGCCACGAAGCATCTGGGAGAATTGGGGATAATCCATGTGGTGGCGCTTCTTCTTACTGCCAATATACAGCTTGGCCCATTCGCAATCCCAGTCGAACGGAATGGTGTCGGGTCCCTTGTTGAGCTCGTACAGCTTGCGAAAGTCCTCGTACTTGACATTGCCGGTTCTATCGACGTCGAAAAGGCGGAAGACAATCTCGTACTCGGCGTCGGGTTTCATCAACAGGTTCTCGAAAGCAGCCCACTCGGAGAGGGTAATCTTGCCAGCGCCCTTACGGTCCGCGACGCCAAAAAGGATGCCGTACTGTTCACGCTTGATCTTGTGCTACAGCGCAGATTAGGGTCAGCCATGCAGTCACGTTGGATCGGGCGGGTATCGTATACAGCCTCTTGGTCCGTCGCCGAAGCATTAAGCCCCGAAGTCGGCCAGCGCGCGAAGTGGATGGGAATAAGGGGAAATTCTTACATAGTCCTCATCTGCAGGCGCAATGGCGTTTATGAATTGCTCGGGGCCCATGGACAGTTCTCCCGACACCTCGTCCTTGACGGCATTGGCATTGAACCTGGCCTTCGTCTGCGCCGACAGCTGGACGGGTTCCTCGGCGCCAAGAAGACTCTCCTTGACGGCCTCCTTGACGGCCGCTGCTTTGCTCATCTTGGGCGGTATGGCTCGCGAGAAGCTGTTAAACTGCGCGCAAAAGAAGTATCGTCAGAGAGCTGAATAGCCTGCCTCGACCTTGAAATGAGGGAGGGGAGGTCAGGTGAGGTGAAGGTAAGGTAAGGTGGATGTGGGTTGTGGGTTGAGCGAGTGTTATCGCGCGACTGAGGTCGGGGCGACGCGATAAGATCGTCCTAGGCTTTGGGCACCTACCTTAAGGTGGCGGACGGGGCCTTTAGAGATGGACTATGCTCTCCAGGATCGGTCGATACTCTGGCGGGCCCAATGGAGACAGGGAGGAACGAGGCAAGCAGGATAACCGGGTTGGAAGCGGAAGGGAACCTTGGAAAGCAAGTCTACGGTGTAGGGCGAGTTGGAAGGCAACAAATTTTTTTTTAGGGGGAGGCTTGTCTGGGGAAGTTGGTCACACACCACACACGAGAAGCTTCTGACTGCGGCTGGTCACTCTGGTTGCACGCAGCTCAAAACTGGGGACGAGCTGCAGAATGATCAGGCGGTCTCACTTCAAGACTAAGACGGCACCGCACATGCGTTCGGTAAAGTACCTGTACGTACCTTCTTGCCTACTTACCTCACTCGAGTTGCAGAACAGCGAGACACAGAAGACGGGAGTCTCAAGACAGGAGACGGCGCAACAGAAACAAGCCTGAGTCAATTCCGCAGGTCCTAAGCCCGTTTTTCGGAACGGCCTGCCCTTGCGTATTTTTTTTTCCTCGCCCTCTCCTCTAGCTCCACGCGAAAGCCAGGAACATGCGCCGGAATATGATTGATCCGCACTTAGCGTCCTGCGAGATCCGCCGATTGCGCGCCACTGGCTGCCACATGCACACACACAGACAGCCGACACCGACACATGCTCGCTCGCACATGGGCTTTTCCCGCTGCAGCTGCACCGCTGCTGCATGGTTCCCGTGCTTCCTGGGTCGCTGGTGCCCTCCTAGGTGTACACCACCTACTAGCTTAGCGCCTTGGTCACGACCGTCAATTTCCCATGCTGATAGTGTAGAATGGTTGCCTTGGTTGACGGTTGGTAATTGATCACCTCATTGTATTGTCCATTTCGCATTTCGAACGTTGAGGTTCTTCATGTCGACTATCCGTAGGTATGTGCGTCCCAGAGCGGCATGTCCATTCTCACCCATCCCATTGGGCCGGGATTGGGATACAAAGCCCCACTCCGTTACTCCGATGGCCATCGATTCGTACGCATAAACTTCGGACAAGTGGGTCCCGACCCACCCCGAACTTGCCGACAGAAGGAATCGTGGAACAGGCGTTGATTGGATCTGCGGAGGTATCATGGGGTCCGGCCTGGGCTCGCGGGAAGAAGTCCACGCACCCAAGCATCCAGGCGCTTCAGGTTGCTAAGAAGGCATACGTACACGGTCTCCGTACCTGCCTTCGGGATTCTACTGCCGCAGAGCTGCCGGAGCGCCAGGCTAAGCCGGGAATGATGAAGCTCGAGCTGGAGGTGCTGCAGAGGAAGGTGCCCGTTTTCCCGTTACCCAGCAAATACGCCGCACATTATGCGCCGGGTTTCACCGCGACACACGCGCACCAACGGAACAAAGAAGGCGGTGCTAAGGCCTGCCACTTTCGGAATTCGAGACGACGTCAACGGGCCAGGGATGGGTGCGCTTATGAGGCTCTGGATGCAGGGAACCTTCTCAGATGAGGGCGTACACCGGTTTGGGTACTTGGTTAACGTTGATACTAGTCTCCCAAGTTTCGATTTCGACGTCAACTACTCAATACCAGAATTGCCCTTGTCAATAGTAGTAGTTACAGCAATAGTGGCTGAATATCGCCGTAAGAAATGGACATACAATGTGAGTTCTGTACCAAACTCACTATGTAAGAGACTGCTCACAACTTCTACATAGTAGATACTATTACTATGTTGTACTCTTATCCGTACTTGGTTAAGTAAGGGGCTGGGTGTGGAGCGCTCACGGCCTCGACTCGAGGGCCATGTCCTCCGCGTTCGGCTTCCACACATTCCACCATCCCACCACTACCGGAGGCCATTACCGCCTCGGCCTGCAATCCTACACTGGGTGGTGGCTCAAAATGGCCGGGCGGCATCGACAAATCCCACACACTCGCCGAATCCCACGCCGCCGCCGGCGTAACCGCTGATGCGCACCCCGTCGCCGTCCCGCAAGTACGTTCTGTCCTGGCCGTTGGACAACTTCCAACCAACCTTCCCGCCCTTGGTCATTTCAAGCAGGCACCCGTGCTCGTCATCGCCGCCCCCCGACACCGTCCCGGTCGCCAGAACATCCCCTGTGTCGATGTTGCATCCGTTGATCGTCTGTTGAGCCACGAGATCTCGGAACGTCCAGTGCATCCAGCTGAGCTGCGCCTTGCACACCGTCGTGGCCTGTCCGTCCGCCAGCACCTCCGCCTGCAACGCAATGCTGTAACTCGACTTCTCCTTCTTATCCAGCAAGTACGGCTGGACAGGTGCATCTTTCGGGGGTGGCTGAGTTGCGAAGGGTTCGAGCGCTTCGAGGGTGATCACTAAGATGATTTCCGCGATCAGTAGGCCGTCGTCCTCATGTGGCAGGCGCATGCTCACCCCATGGACTGATTGTCGTTCCGAAGGACTTCCCATTCATCGGGCCCAGAGGGTTCATCTCGAACCCCTGGATATCGCGGGCTACCTGAACTTAGTTTGGGGCACGCCTTAAGGAACATGACTAAGAGAACTCACCACTCCAGTCGTTGAGAAGGACGAGGCCAAAAATGTGCTCGTCAGCGTCGGAAATGGAAACACGCTCTCCAAGGCGTGTTGGTTTTCCGATGATGCAAGCGACTTCCAGCTCATAGTCCAGGGCCCTCGTTGGTCCGAAGCCAATCTTGTCTCCGTCCCGATATTGGCCATACGGTCTGATGATCTTTGTCCCTGAGACGACGATGCTTGACGGTCGACCTCCGTAGCCGATTGGAAGATATGGCGCCGCTGGCGGCATCGACTTCTGTCCCATTACGGCCTCGGAGGCGTTCAACAGGTGCTCTTTCGAGCAGGAGAAGTCCGTAAAGCCACCAATATCCAACGGCAAGTGCACCTGGACGCTGCTGATCGGGATTCCGTACTTCGAAAGGACGGAGTCGTCGGATAGAAGGTCCCGGATGCTCTTCCGAAGCAAGCCAAGCTCGGTCTTTTCCACGGCTGCCAGGTCGTTCAAAGTTGGCTAGATGGGTCAATTTGTGCTCTTCCCACAGCTGTAAGGGGCGGACAGTACTCTTGATAAGGCAGACTGGACCTGTTTGGAACATTCCAGTTCCAAGTTGGCAAGAAATACGACCAAGTCACCGATTCTCGTGGCCACGGCCTTTGGATGGCCGGCGCTACTAGCAATTCCATATGGAATGTTGGCGATGGAGAAGTGCTGAGAAAAACTCATCTTGATGCACAAATGTTAGCGATTGAGGGATCGCAGACTGTAACAAACGAAGTGCTAAAAGCTCAAGGCATTTATCCCACAGCAGACTACGAAGGTTTTACAGGTCTCTGGTGACAGTCATCATTGAAGCATCTACTACTTACTATAGTAATAATACCTAGGTATGAGGCAACATGTTAAATCGCAACCACAGCCAACGGCGCCCCTCCCCCACCCCCACCGGCCCCGGTGTCCCTGCCTCGGGTCAACCTCCCGAACGATGACTGCACGACAACATCGGCAAACCTTTCGGCAGGAACAAAATCCTCCATGAACAACCGATTCGCGGGCCGAGACCATTTGCACTTATTTGGATGGAATGACGGGCAGGGTAACGTAATTCTCCAGGCCTTGTCCAAAATGAATGCCGTTCAGCCCGGCAAATTTGGCAGCAGGCCTAGAATAAGATGAGTTAGCTAGCATTCGGGAAAAGACATTGGAAATGGTTCAGCTTACCGGTCAGCTTCAGAAGAATGCTGAAAGATGCCGCTCCCTTGCGTATCACCACTACCAACCTCAAACACGAGCTTGCCGCCCTTGTCGACGACCACGTTCGTTGGCCAAATCTCGACGTCCACTCCGTAGACCTCGCCAGCCTTGACTGGTTGGACATCGGTCGAAAGATACTCTCTGTGCGGCAGCCAAGACTTATGCCGAGGATGTTCGTGGTGTACCTTTCGGTTGCTCACGCGCAGCCAGCCCTTGACGAGGGGCACGGGATCTCCTGCGGTGCCCGTGTAGAAGACCTCTTGGCCTGAGGGGTCGATGTGGCGCAGAGTCACAAACAAGTCGATATCAGGCTCGGCCCCAGCGTTATCCGGCGTAACGGAGACATTGAGATGGGCGACAAGGTGGCCTGTGATCTCAGTTTCTTGCTCGAAGGGCTTAGTCGTGAAGGAGACAAATTGGGGCTTCTCAAGCGAGCCGAGGGCCTTGTAAGAGACCGTCTTCGAGTCGGAGCTGGGTCCGGCGGCTGTCAGACCCAAATCTGGCGTCAGATAGAAGTTTGTGTACTTTGTCCGAGGGATTGGCCACGCGCTCTCTTCTCTTTTCTCGTACGCCTTCTCCTTCTCCGCGTTATTGAAGCCGAGGTTACCCTTGCGCAGCGTGAGCGTCACAGGCGCCACTTTGCCAGGCTCACTCCAGCCAACGCGGTCCTCGCCCTTCAGGAACGCGTCGAGGAAGCTCTTCTGCAGCTCAACTTCCTCGGGATAGTAGAAAGGCAGATCATGTCGGCCCGTGATGAACCGAAGGTACTTAAGCTTGGAGCCGGCGCCGAGATAGCCTTGCACATTGCCTCTCAAATGAAGTAGAATTCCGCCCCAGTTGGCGACGCTCAGCACGGGGACCTCGATATCTTTCAAGTCATACTCCTTGCTCGCGTAATACTCATCGTCGCGAAAACGATTGCTCTCGTTGTCCTTCGTCTGATCCTGACGGTTGGCGACGAGAACGTCATCAGGCAGATCGCCCTCGATGGTGTCTTCCTGGCCTCTGGCGCCCGGTCCGTCTGGGGGGAACTCAAGCTTGGACCTGTCCTTGCGGCCGTACTGATTAACGAGAACCTGGCGATTCCACCACACGCCGATAAACTTATTGGAGTAGATGCCGCCGTGCCGGCAACGGTCGCGGTAGTAATCGGACATACCCTCCCATGGAATGATGGCCGCCAGGCCCTTGGGCCGGCGGGCAGCGACGCGCCATTGAGAACCTGGGGCTTGGTCAGTCGCAGACTTTCGTTCCGGTGTAATTGAACCTACCAGCATAGTACGAAATCCCCAGCAATCCAACCTTCCCGTTCGACCAAGGCTGCTCGGCAGCCCATTCGACAACATCAAAGAAACACTCGCTCGTGCCGCGACTCATGGTGTCGAGAAGACCTGGGCTCTGGCCCAGGCCACGCTCGTCAGCTCGGAGAATGGCATAGCCCTGACTGGTCCAGTAGACAGGGTCGGGTGTCTCCCAAGCTGAGTACTTGGACCTCTGCTCGGGATTGACCTCGTCGAAGGACTTTGGGTAGAACTTGGCATATGGAATGTCCTTGCCGTATGGTCCATACGTAACCAGAACCGGGTAGCGAGCTGACTTGTCCGACGAGAGCGGGAGATAGACATTGGCCCTGATAGGGAGTGGCGATTCTTTCAGAGGGATTGATACATTCTTCATGAAAGTAAGACCATTCTCTTCGTCGTCCGTGACCTGAAGAAGGTCCCTGATGGACGGCGTCTTGACGGACATATTTGCGGACTGAAAGGAGGTTGGTTGTCTCGATAGGATGTAAGATGTATTTCTGCCAGCTGAGGGCGGCGTTTTGGAGGGTAGCTCTTGAAATTTATTGCAAGATGAGGCGAGGCTTCGGGTTCGCGGTCGCGTTCTTCGAGGCAACGAAGCTGGCAGACGGGCCGGATGACGGAAGCCCGTGGTGAAGACGGACCCCTCAGGGGCGTTCCGCACGGAAGGGTGGGGGAGGGGCTTGCCGCAGATGGTGGGCAGTTATGTAGGTAGGTCATGGGCAGTGAGCACGCACGACATTTGTAGGTGCACCAATACATGCAGCACTAATTTGGTAATCAGATAGTGCATTAGGTACACTACCGACGTTCACTACAACACAGATTCCGCGGGCTTTGGGCTTTGCGTTCTACTCATATGTACACTACTAATGCTGTCGACCTGAAGCAGAGAAGGTCCAAAGTCCCACCTTTGGTTGTACAGTGAATTGTTGACGACTCGAGCTGTGGCATAACCAACTCAGTACCTAACTAGCCCTCGAGATATCAAATCTCGCCCCCAACCTTGAACCTCCAGTAGCTTTCATTTAGCTTCCCACCCGTGCTCCTCCATAGCCAGTTCGAGATCTATCAAGAAAACATGTCAGCGACGATTGTGCATGGACCGCCCAGCCCTGATCGCGAACTCACGCCTTGGAGCCAGCAACCATTCAACATGACGAAAACAAAGCCCGACTCGACCCCGTTAGACCCCCATGGTCTGACTGCCAGATCCAGATTTCTGTTCACGGGCCTGTACGGAGGCACTTGTCTATGCTGGTCGTACCAGTCGGGTGGGTTCTCAACTGTCGGCCGCGGTGCGTCTCTAGATGGCCTCGCGTATGCCTCCTCGACGCCGCCGGTGAGTCGGATTGTGTAGTCGTGAAGGTAGTCTTGCTGAAGCGCCGTCGTAACGGGGTTGTCTGTCGTTGTCGCGGACATGATGATAATGACGGTGCCTTCTCGTGGTTCTGCCAGTCGTGATGACGGGTGAATACGTGAATGTCGCAAATAGCAACTTCTGGAGGGGATGGCAATCTGGATAATTCATACGGGGAGCACGCCGCTTCCATATGCCGAGCGGCAACCCGTCCGTCGCCGCGAACCCGCTCCCCGATCGACACAGAGCTGTGTCGGAAATGCGGAGAGTTTGTCTGCCCACTCCCCGCCGAGTCAAAGCCCACACCTAGCCCATGTCGACTATAACCCTTGCCCTCCACTTTCCGGCCCTCCAGCATCCGGGCGCTCTGGAGGAGGTCGCGAAAGGCTGTTTGATGTGCGGCTGCGTCTGCGTCTGCTAGGTCTTGTGTCATATCAAAGAGGTTGTACTGGTCATCACGAGCTGGTAGATAGCGGCACCATTGCTCTCCTCGTCTTGAGCTCTTCTTGATTGCCGTTAAGCTTGTCTCCTTCTACCAGACTCTTCTCCTCCTTCTTTCGTGCACAAGAAGATTGCCGCAATGGATCCTGCCATCGAAAAATTACTCGCTACTGTTGTAGACGGCCGCGCTGAAGGCATCCGTTTCCGACAGGACAATCTGCGCAGTCTCCATGATGAATTGCGCAGGGAGTCCGCGGCGTTATGTGCCGCACAGGAGAGGGACACCGGTGCGTCCAGGTCAGAAATCGAGGTCGAGCACTATCTAGCCATGGAGGCCGTCCGACACTTCTTCGATTCTCTGGACTTCACCGCGGAGCTTGATGCCGAATACCTAATAGCACGCGGTAAGGACAATAAGGCCAGGCGAACCGGCGCTGGACTCGTCATCGTGAGACCGACGACTTACACCAGGCTCTTCTCCATCCTAAGCCCGCTCTCAGCTGCTCTTGCAGCTGGATCAGTGGTTGCACTTGAGGTTCGGAACACTTGAATTCAAAAACGAGAGAAGGAAGACAGGCTAACGAAATACCATATAGCTTGAGGACACTCTACTTCAGCTCGATTCTGTGCTGCGTGGCGTCCTCACTCGATCCCTGAACCAGAACGCTTTCTGCATTACCAAGAAGATCACAGATCAAACCATACTAGACTCTGCAATTCTGGTGGACCAAACCGGAGATGCCTCCGTCGCGACTGGTGTGAATCACCTGGTATCTGCCAACACGGCACGCACCGTCGCCGTTGTCGATCGCACGGCCGACATTGAGGCGGCCGCAAAGTCTATAACTGCGGCGCGGTTTGGCTTCGGCGGGCAATCACCATATGCCCCTGATCTGGTTCTCGTCAATGAGTACGTGAAGAAGGAGTTCTTTGAGGCGTGCTCGAAGCACGCCAGTCTGGCCTTCGCGCGGGAGACGACCGTTCGGCGAGCAAGTGACAACCAGAGTGAGGAGACAAGGCAGGCGGTTGACGAAGCTGAAGAAAAGAGACTGGTCTCGAGCTTTGGATCCAAGGACTTCAAGCTGGTCGACATCAAAGACAAGTGAGTTCCCTGTTCTCTCCGGGAATGACGAGGGGTAGAATCTGACAGTCCCAGGAACACGCCTCTGCTGAACACCAAGGTCCGCGGACGCTTCCTGGCCATCGCAACATGCTCGGGTCTCGTGGATTCCATCTACACTTACGATCACGAGTAAGTGACCCAAAAAAGACCACCATCAGGAGACCTTCCGCTTACATACTATAGCAAACCTCTCCTGGCCGGTTACTTCTTCGCTAGCCCCGACGCCGCCAAGTACATCTCTCAGCATATCTCGTCACATATCTCCTTCGTCAACCAGATTCCTCCGAACCTCCTTCTCGGCCCCGCGGCACCAGTATCACATGACCCGGCGTTTGAGTTCAGATACAGCAAAGACATGTTTTCCGTCTCCAGACCGCAGCTCGTCGAAAAGCTATCCGGCGCCCTGGCGAAGGCAGAGCAGTTCCTCTCTGCATCCGGCAGCGCTACGGCCCCGAGCCTCCGAAACTTGGCTGCAGCCCCGCTGAAGCGTACTGACCAACCTGGAAATAGCCGGCTGGGATTTTTTGAACAAGGTTTCGTGCTCGGCGCAAGCCTGATCATGAGTGTTGTGCTTCCGAGTCTCGCGTACGGGACGTGGGTTGGTGGGCGTCGTGCGTTTGATTATGCCTCGAAGCTCAGAGGGTAGGTAGTCTGAAGCATTCAAGGAACTCGTTACATTATAAAATAGTCAAACCTTTCATGGGAGTCATCTATGCGCATCTCGTGTATTCTCCTGCGTTGCCACGCTTACCTGTCTCCGAATGTCCTGCCCACCAGCATCCCAAGTTCCATCATTGCAGAGACAGGCAATTATAATGCAATCATGGTGTTTCTCCAAGCGAATTTGGGTCCGTCTTCCCACATTTCAGGATTCGCCTCCAACATGTTCTCGGGATATACTACAAGGAGCGCAGTTCCGATCTGATGGCTCCGGCTAGTTGCGGTCTGTATCTGCCAAGTTACCCCGTCTCTGAAATAAAGTAGGGACGCAAGGGGGCGAACGGGCCGCCCGAGACCGCTGAATAAGACGCCGCTGTCAGGTTGCACAGCGTTTAGTTTAGTTAGAGCAGTGTTGTCGAGGGGGCTCGGCACTTGTGACGGGAACGTTGCATCTCCGGCTCGGTCTCGGCTCGGGAAGTGGATGTTTGTACCCCACTCCATACCGGCCCCTCCGGCCCCAGATTCCCAGCCGGACCCCTGTCAGGGATTCTTCCCCAGATGTGAACTGTCATGGTAGGCGGCTCCGAATCCGCTGCGGTCATTTCATTGCGATTTACGCCTAGGCTGCCGATGGGGCCGTATCGATTCTATCTGTGGCGAGGACAAAGGCAAAATGGCAATGGTGTATCAGACGGCCACTTACACTTGTAAAACCCTCCGCAGGTTTTTCATCTCGAAAAGTCACTTTCGTCTACTTACCAGAAGCTTGATTGCACTTTTGCTACCCTATCTGTACCCTTTACTTGACAAAAGTCGAACATCGCAAAAATGGCCGTAGGGGGTAAGGAAGAGGGGGCCATGAGTCCCGTTCACCTGTTTTCTCATGGCTCAACGATGATGCTTGGCGAGGAGAGCAACTCGGCCACATACTGGAAAAAGTGCGGGGATGATGCTCTCGCTCAAGGAGTTGAGCATGTTGTCATGATGGTATGAACGCCTCCAGCTTCCGTCATAACGAACACGTAACTCACAAATGTTCACCGTAGGGTGCGCACTGGGCAACAAACGCACCAGGAGAAGTCCTCATCTCAGCGCATCCGAAGCCCGGAAAATCACCAGTCGCCTACGTGAACCCGGAGAAATACCACCCTTACAAGTTGAACCCAGACCTCGACTACATCCCCACGATCCAGGCCCACCTCGAAGCCGCTGGCATTCCTTCCAAGACCGACCCAACCTTTGACTGGATTCACGACACTTACCTTGTTCTCATCCGCATGTTCCCCAAGGGTTGCCCGCCGACGACCCTCATCTCCATGAACGACTTCTACGATCCGCACTTCCATGTTGCTGTTGGCGCCGCCCTTCGGCCCTTACGTGCCGCCAGGCACAAAACGCTCTTTATCGGCTCCGGTGGCTCCGTCCACAACCTGTATCGCAATGTCTGGGGCCCCATGGTCCGCTTCCGCGACAACTTCGCGCAGCCCACACCGCCCGAGCCCTGGGCCCTTGACTTTCGCCAGGAGGTCATCGATACCTTTTGCCCAGCCTATGAGGAAGACGTGCCTGTAGATAAGGCCGTCTACGGCCGCCCTATACGCGGCAAGAAGCCATGCGGCGGTCCGATGCTCAGACGTAAGGTGACGAGCCTGATGAAGCACCCGAAGTTCCGTGAAGCCCACGCCACGGATGACCACTTCATGGCCACCATGTTTGTCGGGGGCTTGTGTGGAGGCAAGGGAGATGAGGGTATGAAGGCGGAAATGGGCGCCGAGGATTGGGAGCTGACCAATATGTGTAACTCGCAGTTCACGATTGGCGCCTGGGCAGACGCAAAGTGAGAGAGAAACAGAATGCGTTTTGTTGGTATCAGACGTAATGCATCATGCTATTCGGTGCCGCAAAGGCCCCTTGATCCAAAGTTCCGTTTCGCTCCGTTCCAATTGTGCCTGCAAGTTCTACAAAAAGCGCTCAGGGCTGACAGCTCCATTGAACGATTCAACAATCCTAGCTGAGGTCCATGTTGTCCCATTGAAAGTCGTCGCCGGTGTCGAGGCCACTGAAAAGGTCATTGTCGCCGAGGTCCAGGGACCCTCCAGCGCTTGCAGAAGGCCCACCTAGACCCATGTCTCCTGCCATGCCGAGGTCGAGGCTGACGTTGTCCACAGACATGCCGTCGCCTTGGACGACATTCGCAGCCGCCGCCGCCATGGCATCATCCAGAGAGCCCGCGCCTGCGTCCAGGCCAAGTCCCAGGTTGTTTTGCAGCATCGTGCCCGCCTGGATAGCCTCGGCCTGAGAGACAGCCAACTGAGACTCCACTTTGCGGTGAAGTCGGACAACAGTCTCGGCGAGGCTCATGTCTGTTTTCGGTAATCGTTTGCAGTTCTCGGCGTCCGCTTTGAGTACTTCCCGAAGTGTCAGCTTTCTCTGGCTTGGCATGGGCATGGCACCCGAGTTGTCAAGAAAGTTGAGTGCAGCTGCAGATGGGCTGTTGTTCACATCGGGGGCGCAAACTATGGCCGTAGCTATGTCGTAAACAACGCTACCGCTCCCGTTATCCGTTTGTTGCCTTATGTCCTCATAAATGAGCTGCAATAACCGCTTGGCACCAAGAACATTGAGCCCGACAAGAACCTGACGGTGTGTGTATGCAGGAGGAAGCAAATCCATGGTTGGGTGTATACTCCACTGAACCAAGTTCTGCAGAGTTTGCCGAAAAGCATTCGAGTACCCTCCTTGCTGAGGACTGGACCAGGCATCAAGTTCGACGTGGTCGGCGGCGCCAGTCCTCCGGGACAGGGGAATACTGTCCTTGATCGCCTTCAGAAGTGGCTCCACTTCTTGACTTTTCGGATCTGACCGTTGGTATGTCCTCAGGGAATGCTCCAGCGGCTTAGCGACTATGTTCATAACAGACGAGAGCATGGCCGAGGCTTCGTTTGAGATGGCGGTCGGTAATAGTACAAAGTGCAATACCCTCACAATGGCCTTCTGGCAGTCGGAACGCTCAACCGACAAAGAATTGGCTAGGTAGGTGATTGCTAAAACTAGCGATGGAAGGAGGAACGTGTCGACGAGGTCTGTGGAATGATTAGCAGAATAAAGACCGAAGAGATGTCTGGGTAAACTTACATTCGACGCCTCCCTTCAGACTTTCTTCAGACAGGTGGCCAGTGCTGAAGGCTAGCACAATATTCTGGAATAGTGTTGAAACCAACAGATAAAAGTCTTGCGGCGGGCAGGATGACATCAATTCATCACCGAGCCCGCCCGCTTCGGAGTCGAAGAGCCCGTGAATCCAGCCATCTAGGTGGCTTTTTTCAGTGTCACGTAGCTCGTCAAATAGGCGGCTCTGGTTACCCTGTCCCAGCAATTTTGAGACGAACGAGTCGGGAGTTGTGATCCCGAGGTCCAACGCCGACAGGCCGTAACGATATGCGAAAGCCATCACAAGGAGAAGGATGGATCCAAAGTCTTCGTAAACGGGCTGATATTCGCCCTGATCCTCATCATATTTCCAGCTGTCCAGAAGATCGCATAGTGGGTGAAGAATGGTTGCGGGCTTCTCGAACAATAACATGACGTCCAGAGACAGCGGTTTTTGGGCAAGTTGGCTGCACAGCAGCTTCAGAGTCATTGTTTCCTTGTTCCTGGATAGTTGACCAAGAACCTAAAAGAGTCAGAGACGCGTGTGCTTTCACTATTCGAAAATGAGCGCATACCTCGGTAAGAGCTTGACAGACTGCGCCTGCATTTCCGTCCTTGCCGTCCAGCTCGCCAATAAGCGCCTGCATCCGTTCAGGGTCCGCGAGGCATTCAGCGACCAAGTTGTCCTTGACGTATCTTCCGCCTGCGGGAAGGCTTTGGTAGGGAGTCTCTCCGAGAAGAGTCTCTATGCTGCTTTCTCGCACCAGACCGTGCAGGCAGCACGCCCAGCAGAACTCTTCCCGCACTGAATCTGTGAAGGGATTATTGCTCCTGGACTCATCAAACATGGATGAGAGTGTTGGGAAAGTATTGGTGTCGACGCGGTTTAGCGCCTCGGTAATGCAGAATTCCGCCGTCGAGGGAGGGTACATGTGCTTGCTCAAGTTTTCGATCAGGAGAGGCAACTTGTTCATGAGAAACGACCGTAGGAGATGAGCAGCAGGGTTGCCCTCATTGCGCGATACAGCACTGGCCAGTACATCAAACGAAGCCAGAATGAGATCAATGATCGTGGTCTGTACATCGCCCTGGAGACTTGAGTTAATATCCCAGTCACCAGCACGGAGATCGGATAGCTTACTTGATACCTGTTATTGAGGTAGCTGAATATGGCCAAGTCGTCAACCAATGGGCGTCCAACAAGCTGCGACGGCTTCGTCAGAGATTTCCCAAACTTCGTCAGAACACCGAACTCACTGCTGCATTAAGATAAACATAAAGACCAGCCCGGGAGTTGACAATGGGCAATTCGGATATGACAAAGTTTTCGAGCGCTACTGTAGAATCGAATAGGTCCTCGATTTCGGCGTTCGATGGGTTCTTCCGACCATCGGTAGGTTCGAATCCTGCAAGGGTGCTCGTACGAAACATGTCGAGGCGAGTCGCAATAGGGCCGGCATTCTGCATTATTGTGGGCACGAAGTTGGCGAGACTTTCAGAGAGAGCTTTCCTAGTGTCTTCGCGAGCTGTCAGCCAAGAGGTCAGTCGCAAGCCGGAATTATGCTCACTCTTTGCCTCAGGGTTGCTCAGAACCTTGAGAACAACCTGATTCTCGCAAACACCAAGTAGAAGGGCGACGAAGGCCGCCCGCGCCGATTCCATCTCTTCTCTTGCTTGACTATTGTGAAGCTGACCCATAACATCGACCGTAAACGCCGTCGCAGCATCGGTGAAGAGGGCAATCCACTTTGCCATCACGTTGGCAACCTCAATAGCCTTCTCCCCGTTGGATATTGCGGTACCTTGAGCCACAGACTTGGTGAGTCTGTAGAACATGACCTCTTCCGCCGCGTAAGAGCTCGCCCATCGCGGGGTTCGTGGTATTTGGTTTTCGCCATTGGATGCCTGCGCAGCATCGCGGGAATGCGCACGAGATGTAGAATACCTGTACAAAGCTTTGAGAATCGAAGGTGTATCGATGTAACCGAGGTCGGAAAGAACTTGAAGGTAGCGCGGGACTCGGGGATCGAGGCTCTCGTGATTGTGTGGTTGAGGTCGCAAAAAGAGATCGGCGACGGCAGCGGGAGCCAGCGGGTGCTTAACATGGAGAAACGGTACATATGTTGCGAACTTTTCGGGATCTGTACGATGTGCGAGGCTTCTTGCTATGAATTCGGACCATTGCTCGAAAGCGGCGCGCTGGACGCCTTGAATTGCGCGACCGTCCATGACGTTGTGAGCCCGTGGTGACGGTCGGCTGGTCGGCGTAGCTTCTGTCAAGCTGCAATGCGCATTAGGTGCTGCTGACGGACGCCGCCTCGTTCGTATCAGCAAGCATACTCTCGAGGCTAGGAGATGGGGTGCAAGAGGAGGGACAACAGGGGAAAGAGAACACTCAAGTAAATGAAGATATGTTTACCTCGAGGTTGTTGGCAGCCCATGCATTCCCTTCTCGGGTGCTTCAGTCAGAGAGCCGGCCTGCAGCAGGTACATAGGTACATGTGGTCTAAGGTGCACGTACCGTATGCGTACAAGAGCCCACCCAGCCTATGAGGCAGTAGGCACTTTGACTTAGGTACCAAAAAATTATCTACCTGTACACAATGAAGGTTCCTGAGCCTAGCCAGACAACATATTAATTGTCAAGCTTCGATACATTCGGATCGAAAAAATTCAATGGTCTCATACCAGACCTTAGTAATAGAAGATCATAGTCACTAGTATGACGGGAATTCAAAACTTTTCTCATTGCGTCTTCACTTTGGCCTGGGAACTAGAATGAACTGCAGCGGGGCGACTCGGTCGTACAATGTAAGCCGACCGGTGGATCCGCAACGGCATGGGATCCAACCACCTCACTACCTAGGTAGATAATATGAATCTTCTAGATACAATCCACAAGTTCGTTCGGTAAGTCGTAGCTAATTTGGCCTAAGATGAAGGGGGATGGGTGCATGGTTTTCACATTTCTAGACCTGTGGGCGTCAAGACACATTTCAAGGTCACAAACCGTCAACAATGTTCATTGACTTGATAATGAATCCACATTTGCGGAACGCTGGCTATCAACGCTATCAACCAGATACCACTTGGTCCCGGCAGCAACAGCCGCGAAGCCTGAAGATTCGTCTCCGAGTCGAGATGCACTAGCATCATTCAACCCTGCATCCTGTACATCCGCCAGTTCGGGTCGTGGCGCTTGACGCAATGGCCAATTTCCCTTCTGGTGTACAAGTACGCCTCAATGGCCACATGTGGCGTTCTCGGCCAGTCAGACTTTGGCCTTGAGCTGGTGCGCTGCTGCCACGGCTCGTCCGTCCATGTCTGCTGGGCCTTATCCTTCAGCTCATATCCGCGTTCTACCCTCTTCCTCTCTCCCAGGCTGGAGCTTTGAAGCTACCAAAGGGCCTGTCTTCTCCCAATTGGGATTGTCTTCCAGTCATTTCCATCAAACCATATTAGAGAACGCCAACTGCAGGTGCTGTGTGTATGTGTGTGGGGATCTGTGTCGTAGTTGCCAGGCAGCAAAGCAGCGGGTGCTTCACTGACAGAGGGGACGAGTGAGCGTTGGTGTTGTGGGTTGGGGGATGGGGTTCTGATGTTGGTTTGCTTCGACTTCGACGAGTTACTGTGATGGCAAAACGCAACGTCGAGTGCATTGTCAATCTCAATCTTTACATGTCCATGGAGTCGCCGCCATTAGCAAAGTTGAAGCCGCCCTGCTGAGGAGCAGCGTTGGCGCCAAAGCCGAAGGTGCCGTTGGGGCCGGTGCCCTGGGCCATGCCCTCGTCCGCGTTCTCCTCCTCGTCCGAGAAGTACTTCTCGATGATGTTGTATGCCTTCATGTAAATCTCCTCGTTGGCGTTGGTCTGGCACTCGTGAATCTTCTCCATGCCGCCGCACTCCTCGATGAAAAGCGCGTACCGATTGATCGACTCAGGGCCCTCTCCAGCAGCCTGCTTGTCCAAGTCACCGACCTTGAGAATGTTCTCCAGACCGTCAAGCGCAACCTGGATGATCTTGTTGTCAGGGCAGGCGAGGAGGTCGCACAGAGGCTTAATGCAGCCCTGGGCGACCAAGTAGCGGATTTGCTCAGGCTTCTGCAAACCGCCCGAAGTCGCGTTGCTGATGGCCCAGCACGCCTCCTTGCGAGTTTTCAGGTCGCCGTTGGACAGGAGGTGGATGAGAGGAGGGATGATGTTGGCGTCAATGACGGACTGAATCTGAGCAGAGTTTCCGGCAGTGACATTGGAAATAGTCCAGCAAGCCTCCTTGCGAATGCCATCCTTGTTCGAGCTCAGGAGCGAAAGAAGACACGGCAGGGCCCCGCAGTTGATGATGACTTGTGTCTGAACGTCGTCGCCGGTGACGATGTTGCCAACGGAACGAAGCGCCGGAGTCTGAACAGAGGTGGAGGCGTGCATGAGCAGCTCGACGAGGCGACGAGGGATACCGGCCTCAATAACAGCCTGAATCTTGTCGTTGGACCCGTCCGAGAGATACGAGATTGCCCAGCAGGCATCGATAAGCACTTCGTCATCCAAGGAGTAGACAAGCTTAGCGAGCACGGGCAACGCGGGAGCAATCTGTTGGTAGTGTTAGAGATGGATAACCGAGTTGTTTGCCAAGCCAAGACTTACAGTATTCCAATCGGGCTGAGGCGTCTTGCCACGGCAGAAGTTGCTGAGAGTCCAGGTAGCATTGCGCAGCATGCTGAGCTTCCGGCTGTCGCCGAGAAGTGCCAGCAAAGGCTTCAGAGCGCCACAGCTAAGGACATAGTCGCGGCAGTGAGGACTATCACCGGCGATGTTGCCCAAAGCCCATACAGCCTGTTCTCTGACGTCCGGTTCGGGGCTGGCCAGAAGCTCGACGAAGATAGGGACGGCGCCGGCCTCGATCACAACCTGGGTTTGCGTGGCAGAGCCAGACGCGATGTTTGTGAGGGCCCAGGCAGCCTCAAACTGGACCAAAGTATGAGGCGATCGCAAGAACTCGACAAAGCGGCTCACGACACCAGTTTTGATGACTTCCTCGATAGGTGGGTTGCGCTCCTTGGAAAGCAGCTTGCGAAACTTCGTGGTTGCTTGAATTTGGAGGTCGATCTGGTCTGAAAAGACACCGGACACCATCTGGGGAAGGTCCTCATTGAGCTATTCATGATTAGCCCCTATTCTCGGAGTTGTCCTGTGGTGACCATAGCATGCGGCATTGGGACTGGGTACGAGGACAGAGTGCTGTGCGCAAGTCCCATACGAAGCTTCTTGCGCGAGTCTCAATGTGTGAGAAAGGGTCCTGCACCGACTCGCGCAAGTGGAAGTGGGGCAGCGGCAAGGCGCCCTAGCAACAGAGGGGGAAAATAAGACGAGGGTGCAGCAAATATTGGAGGGGCTCAAACAAACAAACGGTGCCGACGCGACAACGCAGGAAAAAGAATGACAAACTCACCTGAGACTCCGTGGGAGCAGTATCATCGTCGCTGTCGGGAGCGGCACCAAGGGAAGCGCCAGGTCTGTTCTCGCCAGTGCCAATGCCTCGACGCTTGGCCAGGTTCTCCTCTCTTTTCGCCTTGCGAATCTCAACCTGCTGCTCCTCGCGGCGGCGGCGGAGCTCCTCAGGCTTGAAGGTGCTCTTCGCCTTAAAGTTGGTGCGGCGATGCTCGGGAATGTAGCGGTCAGCCATCGTCGTTTCGTTGTTGCTGGATGGATGATGATGCTGGTAGTTGGTGTTTTTTTGTGTTCGCCCCGTTGGGAAGGAGGGGGAGTAGCAATTGCTTTGGCTTGCGACGACGTCAGTCGGAATCCGTCTCTGTTGAAGGGTGCCTCCTAGGCCGTCTCGCGCAGCAAATGAAGGGATGACTGCGTGTAGAAACAAGAAATCCCTGAGGACGGTGTCAGATCTCGACGGGAAAAGTTGATGCAGACGGAGGGGTGGGAAATTTATTGTGACCTGAATGGGGGGGAAGAAGAGAGAAAGTCGGGGATGAAGCGAGAGAGCGGGTCGAAGAAAAGGGCGCTCTGCCAAATCCGGACAGGCCCACCAAGGCTGTGAGGTACACTTGACATGTGTCTTGCGTTGTTGTGAAGGCTTACCTAATGTATCCAATACGCTTTCCTAGGCAGGAACCTACGCCTACCTACCTACCTACTGTTACGTACCTAGGTAGTGATCTAACAACACTAAAATCTGTTGTCAAAAACTGCTTGCAACCAGACGGGAATATGCCCCAAGAAAGAAAGTAAACAATCCCTGTGATAAAACCTGCTCCTTACGCATCTTGAAATACCTTAGGTATCTACCTGCGCCTTCCCAAGTTCAGAGGTTCTTGAAAGAAGAGCTTGGTGGCTGTTAACAGCGCTGAGTCAGGGGATGAAGAGCACTTCAGTTTTGGACCTAATTATGAAGGTATTTTTGTACGAGATTGCTGCCCCATAATTTGGCTTTTGAAAGTCAGCTCTCCTAGGTACACTAGGGGCTTATGTCATGGTCTGTTAAATGGATACTTCTGACACACTCACACACACACCCACTACCTTGTCCTCCCCCATTAAACCAGATAGGGACCTACCCGACATATTTATATAAGGCAGTAGGTAGGCACCAAAGCACATGTTCCCGCGAAGTGATAACTGATTCAGTTGGGCAAATCAGCGCGTCTCACTGGGAGCCTTTGACGCGTCGCACATTCCCCAACTTACCGGACCAGTCCAACATTCAACATCAAGACTTATATTTTCGGATGCCCATTGTTCATTGGGGAGAAACGTTCGGTTCTTAATAGAGCACCGAAGTATCTCTTTCTTTTCTTCAATCTCATACATATTTTGCAGTTCCCTTGTCAAATCACAATCTCTTGCGACACCTGTCTCCATGGCAGAGACCGACATCAAGGGGTCATTGGACCTTCCCAAGGGTTTCACTCCCATCGCAGACATCTTGACTGAAGGCAAAGTAAAAATGCAAAGTTTTATCAATGTCATTGGTGTTGTCATAGACTATCGGCCCCCTGTACCAACTAGGAAGGGTTGGTTATCTATCCCAGCAGGGCGAATCCTGTTTTCTAACTCTGCTCAGACTTCAAGTGCCAGATCAGACTGGTTGATCTATCAAGCCAAGAAGAATCTCAGGGGAAATTGGACTTCGACATCTTCCGCCCCGATGTGAAGCACATGCCTGAGTGTGGCGTTGGAGATGTTCTGGTCATCTACCAGGCTAAGGTGCAAGATTTATTATGAATGTTAAGCAGCTGGCAGACTCCTGACTAACCCTCAGCCTAGATACAACAACGCGGGTATATCGGTATCTTGTCCAACTGGAGCACGGCGATTCATGTCTACTCTGCTGCGAAAATACCCAGCCCTCCCCAACCAGCCTTAGACTACTTGGCCCCTTCCGGAAAGGACCAGGGCCACAAGTCTTCTCTGCAGGCGAAAGAGTATGTGTCTTGGCTATATCACACCATCGACAAGACCTATCTACCTTCCGTGGAGGAATTCAAGATTCAAGCAATACAGGCGATGAACATGAGGACAAAATTCTGCGAGCTTAAGGATGTCAGGGGGGACAGCTTTCACGATCTCATCGTCCAGGTTGTACAGCCACCGCTCAGCAGGGGCGACAAGGTGACGCTGTATGTCTCGGACTACACCGAAAATCATGCGTTCAGAAACTACGCCTGGATTGGCCAGCATGAGGATGGTGGAAGAGACGGCGACCCTTACGGCTATACATCTGGTAAGCCACACAAAAGCGCTCACACTGACTGGACAGGCCCGTACGGCAAAAAAACTTTACAAATCACATGTTACGAACCTCACGCGAGCTTCATCGAGAGGAACGTCAAGATCGGAAGCTGGGTCCGGTTGCTCAACGTTCAGATCAAGTTCGGATCCGACAATGCAAATCTGGAGGGGTTCTTACGCGAAGACCGCGGCATTTTCGCAGAGAAGCTATCAGTTGAGGTACTTCATCCGCAGGAAGATCCTGAAAACATCAATTGCGAGCTCAAGAATGCTCTCCGGCGCAAACGCGATTACGAGAAGGACAAGAAGGCTCAGCTCAGAGAGATGAAGTCAAGCGAGCAAACGGGAAAGAAACGGCCAGCAACGGACCAACCGGGCGAGAAGCGCCCGAATGCAAGAAAGAGACGGCGTCACCAGAGGGCCCAGGCCGCTGAAAAAGCCAAAATCGCGGAGGCTTCCAACACGCCTCCCCAAGTCCTCAACTATCAAGGTGGGCTCATCTATAGGTCACCGGTCTATATACTGTGGACTAACCGCGATCAAGTGGTTTGCGAGAATCCTGAACGAGCGGTCGTCCCTGTGCCCGAGATACTCCAACCTGCGACGTACGAAGTCACCACTCAGGGCAACCAAGTGGCCGTCAGTTTGCCGTTTACATGCGCACAGTACCGAGTTAATGTTCGTGTGATCGACTTCCATCCCCCCAAACTACAAGACTTCGCCACTTCTCGCAAGGTAACGGAATTTGACGTGCTGTCCGACGACTCTGGGTCCGATTTCGATGATTCAGACCAGGATGATCACAGAAATCTGAACAACTTTGCCAGCGAACGTGTATGGGAGTGGCGCTTCGCGCTGCGCCTGCAGGATGCAACACTGGTCAAGGACGCCAAAGTTGAAGCCGACCGCAACGAGGACAACAGCTTCTGGGTTGTGGTCAATAACATGGATGCCCAGCTGCTCACTGGCCTTGACGCATGTGATCTACGTACTAACCCTGAAGACCTGGCCAAGTTGAAAGAGAAGATGTTCATCCTCTGGGGTAATCTCCAGGAGAAGAAATCCATCGAGCTTGCCGTTAGCGCCAGCAAAAACATACCCAAAAACAAAGCGGCTAGGCAGATCATCGAACGGCCGCCTCTGGACAGCTCAGATGACGAAGACGCTGGCAAATCGGGAAAGGGAAATGCGGTAAAGATACCAATAACGAACGTGCCCTTCACCTGCTGCATACGCCAGTATGGCGTCAAGGTTAGTGAGCCAAAGTCGGCGAAGGCAAACGCGGGGGATGGCAAGCGATGGCAGCGAGTGTTTGGGCTCTTTGGAACAAAAATATCCGGCACGTAGAGATTAGATATGAAAACGAGATGGGAAGACTGTAGTTATCTGCTCAGAAACCGGGTGTATTAGAGCGTGGCGAAGGGGTGTGTTCACCTAGCGGGAACAGGCATTGTTGGCAGTGAATCGTATCGCATCAGCTACTACGAAGCTAATCGTTTTTTAATCCTTCTAACGCCGTAAGCCATTTTGTGAACAGCCCGGGCGCCTAAATTCGCCGTCGCATCCCATTCGGTATTATATCCCGGTGCAAGTGACAAGAGACGCGCTCAATAATGCAGTCCCCTGAGCCGAGTCCGTTTCAACAATACGTCGGATGGAGGCATTGGCCAAAGTGCTGTACATGAACGGAGAAAAGAAAATAGACCTGTAGTCCCCCAAAGCTGGTTAATCGCCCAAAACATCGTCATCGTCGGCATCATTATGAGCAGCTGCTTCCTCCGGCTCCGGCTCTTCCTCCTCCTCCTCCTCCTCCTCCAACAATTCGCGCCGGCGAAGGTCTTCCCTCGACCCCTCCTCCGGCTCCGGCTCTGGCTCCTCGACCACATCATCCTCGTCGTCGTCATCCTCCACGACAATCTCCTCACTTCGGGCGGGTTTCTTGGCTGCTGGTGCCTTTGCTGAGGAGTTCTTGACGCGTTGCGTCTGCTTCTTGCCGTACAAGTGCTCTCGAATCTTGTTCTCGTCAAGATACGCGACCAATTCGCTGAAGTTCTTCCCGAGCCTTCCTTGATTTCGAAGAAGACGCTTGCGCAATTTGCCGGCGTGCGGGCCCGATTGATCCAGAACCTTGTGGACGATAGCAAGGACGAATTTGCCCGCCAGCTCACACAGTACCTTCTCCGACTTGAGTTCGAGAGCGAGCTTGTCTTCGTAGCTGAGACCTTCGTCCTCGTCCTCCTCATCATCGGATTCGTCATCATCCATAGGCTCCTCGTCATCCGCTGGCTCGTTAAGTATCTTTTTGGTTCGCTTAGCGTAACTTCGCTCGATGCCATCGTAGATAGAGATGAGCTCGGGCAAGAGCTGCGGCTCAACTTCGCGTGTTAGCCTCGCCAGCTTGTTGTGTGAGGTGGTGCTACGAGTCGTCTCTACAAATGATCGCAGAGTGCCAAAAAGCACATGGACATCGCAGAGGGCACCAGCGGCAAAGAGGCGGGCGTCGTCGATGATTGCTCGTGACGACAGCATCTTGATCAGGTTCATGTCGTACTTCTTACGCAAGGCAGAAAGCTGATTTACGCCAGCATCCGGTATATCAGCGCCGCTTCGGATCAGCTTCTCAACGCTCCGCACCTTCCACATGAAATAAAACTGGACGGCTTTGATGGCAAACGAGGCAACCTCGTCTTCCAGGTCGTCGATGTCGTCATTAGCGTCATCGTCAAAGTTACCACGATGGACAATGTTGATCAAGAGCTCGATCGTCGTGGATTCCGAGTCAGCCGCTCGGCCTTCCGTCTCCAAGACTTCGACGCAGTCCGAGATGCGAGCGAGCTCACTGATCTTCATAAGAACAGTTGCGAGCGCGGCGAGATGTTCCGCTTCTAGGTTTCCGCGAGCGGTGAGCTCGCAAGTCTTATCGAAGCCGCGTAGCGTATTGATGACGTTCTCCCATAGTACCGCAAGCTTGCCGTCTGTGAGCTCCTCGAGCTCTTCGTACTGGCGAGAGTGAAGTAGGGCAGCAGCAGCCTCGGCGATGACCCTCTTGTCATCATGCCTGTTGAACTGAGTGCTGATTTCATCCAGTAGCTTCTCATATTTTGCCGACTCCTGGCGCAGAGTTTGGAAAACCTCCAGATCCAGGAAATGCTCCATTCTGAGAACAATTGTTGCGGTTGCAGGATCGGCACCGAACTTATTCAGTAATTGAGGAATCGCTGTCGCCAAGTCCAAAGCAGTATCTTCCTGCCCCTCGATGACTTCCGAGCGACCGCCTCTTCTCCTGGCCTTCTCGGCTTCTGCAACCTGAAGCATGGACATCTTCACGGCAGAAGCCAAGACCTCCAGGAGGATGGCCTCTTCGGATCCCTTGGGACCGACTGCCTTCTTGAAAGCCGTCTCAGTGGAGGTGCCATTCGATTTGGACCTGGACTTGGCGCTGACTGTATGGTCAAACAGAAGATAACCGGAGAGAACTTCCCACTCCTTCACGTAGGGAAGCTTTTCAAAGAGTACCTGAGACGCAAGCGATATCCTGGTGTCTGGCACGCTTGCCTGAACGATGTTGGCGGCCACCGCGAGACCTTGGGGATGGGCGTCTTGTAGGTCGCCCTCGACCTGCTCGTCAAATGCCGCTAGATTTTCTGCGAGACACTTGATGTTGAGCCATGCGGTGCGAGGTGATTCATAGTCATCATCCTCGACTTCGCCAAAGAGTTCGTCGATTGCGTCCTGGCCACCGAGTTCTTCCATCTTGTTGCTGATGGAATCATCCACACAAGACACGAAGAAATTGACAACTGATTTGCGTATTCGGAGGTCGCTGTCGAAAATGAGCTTGCCAATGAAATCGATCTCATCAGGTTCTAGCATCCCTGCGTCTCGGAGAACGTTGATGACAGAAACAGCAGCAACGCGAACAGAAACCTCGGCGTCTTTGGTGGCGATTTCGATGAGCCGGGGGCGAAATCTGTCAACAAAATGACCAAGCTGTTGGATGTCCTTTCGGAAGATACGAGCTAGCTGTCTGAGAACTTCTTGTCGTGTTGAGGCTACAGTGTCGGAGAGCATCCAGCCTAGATACCGAAGGTACTCAGGCTGCATGAAAACTGTGGGAAGACCCAGAATCCAGGACCCGAGGGCCTCAACACATTCAGTTCGGATACGCGGGTCGATATCTCGGTATCTGTGAATGAATGTGGTGTCGAAAAAGTCCTTGATGTGATGGCCAACCAGTTCTCTGTTATCATTGGCCTGGTTCAGATAGCGCTGCATCTCGTGTAGCTTGGCTTTATTCTTGCCTCGCTTGGCTTGTGTGATCTGCTGTTCGATGGCGGAAATTCGGGCGTCGAGGGTATTTGCAACATCTATCAGGCCATGGACAAGGGAGAGAATGACAGTGGTCGCGGTGTGACGGAAGGGGCGAAGCGATGAGGTCGACATAGACGCGATCCAGCGCACAAGGTTCTCCATCAAGGTCTGGTCATTGTACAGAACCTCCGTATCGTGCACGCTGCGAACAACGGCCTTAAAGAAGCCGGTGAGAAGGTCGCGGAAGGCTTTGGTGTTTTTCGCCCTGGAAATGAGCGGATACTCGGTGACTTGTTCCTGGGCGAGGTCAGTACTCAAATGCGGATGAGGGTAAATTGAACAGTGCCTGGAGAAGTTCCTACCTCCTGGAAGAGCTCTTGAAGCTCAGTCAGACGAGCCTGACAATTGTCAGGGTCGCGCATGTCGTCTTCGGTGACCTCCAGGTCGCAGCCCGAGCATTGGAGCACGACATTAACAAGCTCCACAACGGCGAGGGCATCGTTGGCCTGGTACCTGACTTGCCAGTCATCGGCAACCTTGTCGGATGATTGGCCTGAGTTGAAAACTTCAGCTGCAAAGGCTGGTCAGTATCAGGTGCGGTGATTGGGAGACCAGCATTCCGGGGTGGTGGCGTACCATACAGACCGCTCCCTTGCCTGTCGACGGCAGCAATCCGGACCGTCTTCTTTGGGCGCGACGGCAGACTCGCAGAATGACCAGATGGAGCTGCGCCATTGGTTTTGGGTCTCTTTGTGGCGGGCTTTTTCGCGCGGTTCGCTTGCGCAGTGTTCCGCTTCTTTGGCCGCGCGCGAGGACGTTCGTCGGCGCTTTCGTCGCCGTCGCTCATCGTGGCATCAGACAAGAGATCGTTGTCGTCATTTTCTTCTTCATCTTCGTCGGGCTCAGGCCCTCTCTTGCGCTTCGGTGCGGTGGCGGGCTCGGGGCTAAACTTCTCGGGGGCTCTCACGACGCGTCCAGATCGCCGACGCGACGAGGACTCGGGCTCGGGGGAAGCCGTCGCGCTCTCCATGTTGTCGCGTAGCTATGAAATGTTTGCTCAGAGGTGTATGGTATCGCAGCAGTCGCGACAAATATTTCGCGCCGACCGATGAGCGAAGGGTCGGGGAGGCGGCGCATACAAGGGAAAATGTCGCGTTCGGAGAGCGTCAGAAGTGGTGGCAGTTGGAGATGTTTGGGCAACGTGCTCCAAATTCGCGGTGGGTGGACGGTGGATTAAGGTGCGGCGGCACTGTGCGTGTCGCACTGCCAACTGGTAGGCTGATACTGTACAGGTCCCCTGGCGTTAATTAGGCACAGTGCGGTATTACTACTGCAGCAAAGGTACGTACCGCCGTACCTCTGTCGGCGACGCATTGCGAATTAATACCTACATGCTACACCCGAGTGAGTCCTGAGTCTTCCTTCACCCAACATTACGCCCGCCTGTCACGAATGCGCCTATCAGACTTGCGACTCTGCAGTATAATACTGCACACAATTCCACTCTCTCGCAATCGTGCCGCAAAGCAAATTGAGCACGCCCGACTTATTGCTGCCTTGCGGAACGTATGTAAGAGTACCTAGCAGGGCGCCCTCAGTACCCCTCACTTTCATTCTCATACGCTCGTGAGGGGTGCCTCTCCTGAGAATCATTGGTGCGTTCAATCAACTATATCTCGTCTGGACGCGAGTTGTCTAACGTAAACTTATCTGTACAGTAAGCGACTACCGCCGTTGACTGGCAACAGCAATGAGTTGACAGAAACATACCCTGACACCCCAAACACAATACACCACCTCCTGCAAATCCACACGGAGAGATTGCAATGGAGTCGCCGTTTCCAAAATCCTCATCAGCTGCTGGCGAGGGCCAGATCATTGCCCAAGTCCTTCCGAACGGGCTGTCAGGGCTCCAGAACATGTCGTACCAGTACCCACTGAAACTCATCTCTCCTTCCCCAGCGGCCGATCAGAAATGCGTCCTGGTCTTTCTCCTCTCCTACGGCGGCGGCCTCGTCGGCGGCGACAGTGTGAACTTGAACATTCGCGTCCTACCGAAAGCAAGACTGGGCGTTGTTACACAGGGTCACACCAAGATCTTCAAGTCCCCCTCTCCTGATGTTGTGACGCGCCAAACGCTCGACGTCCACATAGGCGCCGATGCCGGCCTGTGTCTCTTGCCGGATCCGGTGCAGCCTTTTGATGGCAGCGTTTACGAGCAGACGCAGATTTTCACGGCAGCCCCAGGTGCTTCTCTTTGTCTATTGGACTGGGTAACGCAAGGCAGGACGGCCCGCGGCGAAAATTGGAGCTTCATAAAATGGACCGGACGTAACGAGGTTTGGTCAGAGAGCCCGGGAAGCAAGAACCGTTTGCTGATCCGGGACACTGTCATCTTGGACAAGAACGGCCAAGGACTTGTCGGCAGGTCTCTAAGAGAATCTATGCACGACAACGGGTTATTCGGGACTCTCATACTTCGCGGCCCGCAAATGCAGCTCCTGGGCAAGTTCTTTCTCGATGAGTTTGGAGCGCTTCCCAGGCTCGGCGCACGAGATTTCAGGTCAGCAGAAGCGCGGGCGAAAGACGCAGAAAGTCTGACGGAAACTGAGCTATGGCGGTTGAAGCGCATCGGGATGGAGACAGAGCAAGGGATTCTATGGTCTGCGGCAAGGGTGCGAGGCTGTGTTATCGTCAAGTTCGGAGCGAGCACTGTCGAAGCTGGGCGGTTGTGGGTTAGCAATATGCTGTCCCGTGAAGGCAGCATTTCGAGCCGGTTTGGCGAGCAAGCTTTGATGTGTTTGAAGTAAGTGAGCAAGAATCAAGACGGATGTGATATCCCAACATTACAACTGGGACACTGACACAGCCTGTCCCTTGACATCGATCTGAACTCAACGTTCGGCCCTGTCGATCAGCATACCTACCCAAGAACAGTGAATCGTTTTTATTGAGAGAGCAGCCTTGGTCCTCACACTTGGTGACTGAGGTCAATGAGAGCGGCCTGAGAGGTACCTGCTAGGTACAGGTAAGGAGGTACCACCCAGGTATGTATGTCCTTGGCGTCAAGTGGGGTCAGGTCACCCCGCGTTGCATGGTAGGTACTGGACCTAGTATAACTCTTCGCCTACCTAGATAAGTTCCTACCTACCTAAGCACACTAACCTGTAGTGCCCCACCACACTATGGTAATCGACCATCTTTTTTACTCGAGGCGGCATCTGTGACTCCCGTTTCGCGTGCGAATCCCACTCAAAACTTTCCTTTACCAGCTCATCAAGGTCCGCAACGCTGCCAATCCAGATTCGAAGAACCCCAAAAGTTGCAACCCTGTTTTCAGTTTCGCCCGGAACCATCGCTCCCGCTGTCAGCTACCATGCCCGAGGCAACGCCCCCGGCTCGAGGCGCCGGCAGGGCTCGAGGTCGAGGAGTGAGAGGCCGTGGAGGCCGTGGAGGAGCTGCCAGTGCGACGCCCAGCGGCGAAGCAACGTCGAGCGCGCCCAATTTGAGACCTTCTTCGGCAATTGGAACGGCATCGGGGACCTCCGCACCCCCCAGGTCCGATTCAGCGACGCCTAAGCCCACGCGGGGCGCGTCGGTTGGTAGATTTCGCCCAAAGGTCGTCCGCAGAGATGAGGCGTCACGAGACGTTCTCGCCCGGCAGGAGCTCGAAAAGGACAATGCTAGGGCAAAGGCGGAGGCCAGGGCTCAGGCCCGCTCCCGCGGTCGCAGTCGAAGGGCTCGTGGAGACGCCATGGGCAGAGGAGGCATGATGTCGCGAACTGCGGTTGCCAGCGGTCCCTTCTCCCAAATACACATTGAGGGTAAGTCGAGTGCGCTCTCCTCGATTGTTGCGCATGGCTAACATAGGAAGGTGGTGCGAGGTCGTCCGGGGGATGGGGAGGCGGCGGCGGCGGCTCGGGTTCTGGCGGCGGCTTCTTTGGAGGCGGTGGTACCCGGGCTAAGAGCGAAAGGGGCGCCTTTGGTGAAGCTTCTGGTCGTCGCGAGGCCAGAATCAACGCAGACCGGCTCGCCGGACACCTCGTAGACCGGGAGCCCGACTCCGATGACGAAACGACGGCGGCCCTGATCAACTCGAAACCTGACAATATCTGGCCGATGGGTATAGCTCGAATCGACAAGAAGGAGGAGAAGAAGGCTATCGCAACAACAGCTGAACTACAAGCGGAAGAGGGAAAGGCGGAGGAGAGTCTCTGGGTTGACGAGGGCGGTCCATGGGCTGGTCCTCCACCTGTGGTTGAAGAAGAGACAAAGGTCTGGCACGCGGCGCCCAAGGGCACTGTGCAAGTCAAGGCCGAGCCGGGCGCAATGGAAGTCGACCTCAGCGTCGTCAAGTCTTCCGACGCCGAGGCAGAGGAGAAGGTCACCCCCGAGCCGAAGACCAAGAAGGGTTTGGCTGATCCTGAGGTGGACATGATTACCCAGGACATGCAACTGCTTCTGAGCGAGTTGGGCACCGTTTCCGACGAGAACTCGAAAGCGCGAGAGAACAGCGCAGTGCAGGACAAAGACGGACGACTATACCTCTTTCAATTCCCGCCTCTACTACCGCCGCTTCACCCCGCAGCTGCAGCGAAGGTGAAGCCAGAGCCCGACGACGTCGTGATGTTGGATCCACCAAGCGGCGAATCGGTTGACCTCACCCATACGGCGGATGATATCAAGCCCAAGACGGAGAACATCGAGGAGAAGATTGACCTTGCTGACATGTCACAACTCGTGTCCCAGGCCGGTACGATGGGCAAGCTAAAGGTCCGCAAGTCGGGCAAGGTTGAGCTGGATTGGGGCGGGCGCACTCTTGAGCTGAGCCCGGCAGCGGGCATGAACTTCCTGACGACGGCGGTGATCGTGGAGGAATCAGATGAGAAGCTGAAGCAGGGTGTAATGGGGGGCGACAGTATTGGAATGGGAAAGATCATGGGCAGGTTCGTTCTTGCCCCTACTTGGGGTGATGAGGAGGAATGGGTTGTCGATCCAGAGGATCTTGTCATCCCCGAATAGACTGGTGACCGGAGGATATTCAGACTGGCAGATCTGCATTGCTTATGCGGAGGCTGCCCAGCCACACGGCCGGCGGCGACGGTAGGTAGTGCGACCAAGTCTGCTAATTGGACGAGAGCGGGAAGAAGCAAATGGCATTGACACTAGGCTGCGGGGAGGATCGGATAGACCCAAAAAAGAAAGATACCCTTACTTGAGTTCGGACCATGGGCGATGAGACGAACGGGCGGGATGGTGTCGCCCTGTCGGCCTTCCCCACACTCTGCATAACGAGGGGCTCTCTCTCCTATCGTGACACCCAATACCCGTGAAGCCGTAGTCGCGGCGTTTGCTCGCAAGCTATCCACAGTCACCGCCCACTCAAATCTCCTCAGAGCTTCGGGGTACTGAGCTTGGATTCCGAGACTGATAGCTTTCCTGGTGTTGCATTCTTTGAAGCTGCATCCCCGCAGGAGCGCTCACCACCGACGCTGAGTCCAGTCCAGCTACCGACCAGTATCATCAAAATGGCTGACAGTCTCGTCGCCTCGGAACCCATTCATGTCGTCATCATAGGCGCCGGACTCGCGGGTCTAGCCACGGCACTGGCGACCAAGCTCGCAAATCCATCCCACAGAGTAACTATACTGGAAACTGTCAAGGAGCTCCAGGAGATTGGGGTAGGCATTACTTCCGTCCAACCAGACAGAAATCTCTCAGCGGAGGCTTGGAGGCTTACACACGTTCAAGGCCGGCCTTCAACTCACCCCGAACGCGACCCGCCTCCTCGAAGCATGGGGCCTCAAGCCGACTCTTGGCCCGCTCGCGACCCTCCCATCGACTCTGTCCGTCCACCGGTACGACGGCACCCGCCTTCTTGCCCACGAGTCGCAGCTTCAGCAAACAATACAGTCCCGCTATGGTCACCCCTTCTGGGGCCTCCACCGCGTCGAGCTCCAGCGTGCTCTGGTTGACCGCTGCGAGACCCTGGGCGTCGACCTCCGCCTCTCCTCGCGCGTGCGCTCCGTCGACTTTGAACGCGCCGAGGCGACTATCGAACACGACGATTCCAGCGTCAGCACCGTAGCCGGCGACCTGGTCGTCTGCGCGGACGGCATGTGGAGCACCACCCGCGCCCAGTTTCTCGGCCGGCCCAGCCCGCCCGCCCTGACTGGCGACCTGGCCTTTCGCATCGCCATCCCCATCGATTCCCTCAATGGTCCGCACAGAGACGAGCTCGAGGCCTTCATCAAGTCCGAAACGGTACACTTCTGGATCGGCCCGGAGTCACACGGCGTCTCTTACACAGTCAAGCAGGGCCGCGTTCTCAACCTCGGCCTCTTGTCGCCGGACAACCTCCCCGAAGGCTCGACCAAGGTCGCCGGCGACGTCGAGGAGATGCGCTCCCTGTTCTCCAGCTGGGATCCTCTCCTCCGCAAGCTCCTGGACCAGGTCGAGAGTGTGCACAAGTGGAAGCTGTGCTGGGTCGAGCCGCTGGAGCAGTGGGCGAACCCGGAGGGCACGTTCTTCATGGCCGGCGACTGCTGCCACCCGATGCTTCCCTACCTGGCTCAGGGTGCCAACTCATCCCTGGAAGACGGCGCCGTCCTGGGTCACCTTCTCGGAAAGGTCGGCGGCCGCGGGACGAAAGGCACGCAGCTCCCTGCGGCGGCGGCCATGTACCAACGTCTGCGCATGGGTCGCGGCGAACGCATCGTGATGGAGTCGTTCCGACAGCGCGACGACTTCCACATGCCCGACGGCCCGGAGCAGGAGCGCCGTGATGAGATCATGACGAGGTCGCTTGGCGAAGGCAAGGGGCCCCAGCCCGGGTTCCCCTCGCGGTGGACGTGTCCAGAGATTCAGAGTTTCCTCTATAGCTATGATGCCTATGCCGAGGCGGAAAAGGCGTACGAGAAGAACCCATACTAATCTTGCGCATTCTTATCTTCACTTCACTCTGATCGTACTCCTGGAGGACGGCTGGGTCTTTTGGATATTCTTCTTGTATTCCGATTTGGACTGGTATCAGTTAGCCGTGCTGGGATTCGTTGCTCAACCAGACTCTGTTCTCCTAGACCAATATTTCCCCGGCCTCTTTTGAAGTGGACCGTCATTCGTGCGGGATTGATCATATCCCTATCCTACAATAGTTTTCTGTACAGAGATCAAAAGGGAGCATGTCGGACCCGGTTGCCCCAAGGCACCATGCAAACCCGAACGCCGTATAAAGCTACACGAAGCTCACCATCCCCACGAAACAAAAACGTGGCACAGTCAGTCTCCAGATGACATTCATTATCCCTTCGGACCTCCCAGTCCAACCCGCCCACTGTGCTGGCTCTGAGCGTCGAGACCGTCGAGCTCGACCGAAGATGCGCTGGGTGAGCCCGATCCGTTCCCCCTCCATGCATCGCGTGTCTTCTCTCCCTCGATAATGTACACTTCGCTCTTGACAATTTTTCCTCCTCGGCTCGGCGCCACCGTGAAATCGGGGCTTAGCTGCCCGCCGGCCTGGCTCGGTATGGCCTGCGTGGAGGTTGTCGGGTGCCCTGGCCGAGGGGACGGTCGTGAGGCCGAGTCGAACTGTTTCCCGGCCCTTGGCAGGCCGCCCATTTCCAGATCCATGTCGATGTCGTCGTCGGTGACGTAGCCCGGTGGACGGCGGGGTGCTGACCGTGTCGTTCCCGATCTCATGCCACCGCTAACGCCGCCGCTCATTCCTGGGGTTCGGTGGGTTGACGTGAATCCGCTCAGTCGCCAGGCTCGGAGGAGCGGTCGGATCGTCACTAAGCTCGAGGCGATGATAGCGACTCCCGGTTCGACGAGAGTCCACACCATAGCGTCGGTTCCCATGACTGCAATCGTTTAGCTTGATTCACGGGGCAGCGACTCCGCGTAACCGAGGTAGGAAAGAAACATGGTACATACAAAGAATGTCGCTTAGATCACTCAGATCGGCAAGGAACTTGAGCCGAATCAGCGTCGCGATGCTGGCACTATCGACAGGTTAGTCTCCTCCGCGCACCCCAGAAAGCTGGCGTCTTCGCGCAAGCTTACAAAATTCCCAGGCCAAGGATCACGATGACGGTGGCCTTGGCCTGCGTGGTCATTTTGACGTTCCATATCATGGGAATCGGGAGCAAGGCCTGGAGTGACCGTCAGCATCGTCTTGATGTTGCACTTTTCTTCGGCCGTAGACCACTTACATAGAGCCAGTCGCTTAGGATGGTCATGACGCTGATGGAATACGCCGCGGCCACGACTGCGTCGGGCGACACGCACTTGGAGTTGGCTATGGTGTAATCCCACTGCGCCTCAACAGGGGCGCATTGGAATATGTTCCAGAAGAAGATGACCGTACTCCATACGGTGACGATGGCCAGGCTGACGTGTATGATCCAGTTGTAGACTTTGGAGTTCGAGAGCCGCAACAGGAAAACCCCGATGCTCAGCTTGATGAACAACATGTCGAGCACATACGTGGCCGTGGCCAGGGCTTGGTACTGCGTCATGGTGTCAGCAGCAAGAAAGCCGAGGGCGACCCAGGGACAGCATACCTTCAAGGCCGATATCTCCTTCATCTGCTCGAGGGCTACGTTATGACGGCCCAGTCCATCGTGGACCCCGACGAGAATAAAAGAGCAAGAGAGTGTAAAAACAGCCTAACATCTTCCACTTAGAACCGTTTGGGTTATACGCGGCAAACTCGATGATGGTCTTCTTACCTGGGCAACAAGCATGAGCCAGTCATCTGCTTGGAAGCCCTTGGTCATGAAAGCGCGAACATAACACCGGAGAGCAACAGAGAGCCAGGAGAGAATAAGGAACGTGATGGCGGTTATCACAAGAGCACCGCCATTGCTCTCTGTCAAGTCCACCTCAGCCATAGGGCCGTGGTACTGCAATGCACTCAAGAGAATAACAGGAAGAAAGGGGCATGGCCAGACACGCGAGAGAAGGGAAAGAAAAGGAGCGTCTCGACTGGGGGTGGGGGGTTTTCCTACATGCGCGACACGAAGGGATTTAACCTGATCTACCATGATGTACGGCGCGGGCACGTCCAACAACCGACCTGGTTCGGCCTGGACTGGACCATGGGTCGGGATCCCAACTTGCCCAAGGCGGACAAAAGAGGGTCGCCGCGTCTGACACCCCCGGAGATGGGCCCCGGTAGGGCAGGGTCAACATGTGGAGAGCGACGAGGGGGGTCCCGGTGTGCCTGTCCAGGCCGACTGCATGGCTGGCGATGGGACAGGATAGGCAATTGGGGAACAGACGCAGTGGGACCCAGAGGCTCGGCCAGGCCAGACGCGGATTCTACACTACATCCTTCCAGAGCGTCTGCCGGGGAGATGATCCTGGGAGAATCCGGCGCTGGGGTGTCACTGCAGGACACCGGGCTCTCCCATCGAGATGCTGGGGTGGTGAAGATGCGCAAAGTATATGCGTTCTGAACGTGGTGTGACACCCTCTTGGGCGCCCCGGGCATGGTCGCAAATAGTGCAATGGTTATTTCTTGAAGGCGCCGTCGTGCAGACAAAAGCTGCGCGTGTAATTTGCAGCTGCGTCCGCCTCACGTACGTACGTACATACATAGGACGTGATAGGGGCTGCAGGAAACACGCACATGGATGGATACCGGGAGGTGGGCACGACGGACGTCCCAGAGAGAAAGAGAGAGATATACCCGTACAAGCGACCCGAATCTGGTGGCTTTCAGACTTGGGACATCCTCATCGGCGGTGGATGACTGAAAAGGGCGATAGACGGCTAAGACGGCGGGGCGTGCCTGCTGTGCCTCTTCTCGTCTCGGTTGGTTGCAGCAAGCCACCGTTAACGAACGAGGCTTGGGTCGGACGAGATCTCGTCAAACAGAACGCTACGAATCTTTACTTGGCCGGCCAGATGCTGACATGCTCGCTATTAGTCGCAGCCATGCTCGTTCCAGCCCCGCAGTGACAGTACTTCCAATCAAGCTGAACAGTCAAGGATGCAATCTGGACCGACTGTTTCTTCCTCTAAGGCGACAGCTGCCATGACGGACGTGGCAGACGCGTCTCTTTAACCGAGCCCAGCGACTTAGGCATTAGACTATTCCTGTATGATAGATGCTGCCAGCAGGCGTGAGGCAGGACAGCCGGCTTCAACGACCCAAACCATGCGATCCGCAGGCGGAAGCCAGAGGGGGCGAAGCCGGAAGCCTCTGGTTGGATATTTCGGCCGTCGGATGCCTTGAGGTTGCAGATTCCCGTGACTGTGCATCGTTAGAGAAGCACACCGGCCGAAGAAAAAGCAAAGCAATGCAAAGCAAAGCAAAGCAAAGCAACGCAGCGTAATAACGCAACGCAGCCCGATTCTGCTCCAATGGCACATCAGGGATGGAGACTAGCAGACGGGAGAGCTGCAAGACTGCCAAGAGGTCCGAGGGGCTCAAGGTAGTATAATACAAAGACGCACCAACCCATGTTTGGTTGGCTTGCCACGTCCCATCAAACGTCCCATCTTCGCTCTTGTCCTGAGCTGTGCGTCGCGGCGGGGACGGGGATAGACCCGGGTCATCGGAGGGCCGGCATCAAGGGGAAGCTCTGCCATTCGAGCATTGATCCGTAATTCTCGACGAGCTAGCGAAAACGTTGTGTACATAGATGAGAAACGAGTTGGGCCTTTTGTTGGTAGTAGTGTGTAGCCTGTGGGTGAAGGAAGGAAGATGGCGGCAGGTTACTCCAGACGGAGCGTGTTGGCACCACCGGGCAGCAAAAGGTCCTTGCTGCGCCTGGGGGATTCGTGACGGGTGGAGAGGATTCTGCATAAGTACCCATGTACCCACTGGTCTTGAGCTTGGTGATGGCGACATAACTAGCCGGGGGATACTTAGTAGTATCCTGAAGCCCGCGTCTTCCGGCACCGACGATGTAATTGCGGCTAACCAAGAAGGTTGAAGTTAGGAAATACCCGAGGCGTACCTTGCATAGGCAGTATGCAGCCTGAGAGGAGCTGCATTTGTTTCTCGTGCCTTCGCTTACTAGTACACTCCCTCGAAGCAGCGCTGGGAACTGGTAAACTCATCCAACTCTCCTTCTTGATGATTTCGGGTCCCAGCACCCATGAACCTCTGTTTCAAAGATTGGAAAGCGACAGCACTTGGGAGGACAAACAGCCCTTAACCCCGGTTAAATTTGAAACTAATGGAGACCTTTCCATGATATCGCCAGCTGGGACCCATTCTGCACTCCCAAGCAAATTGTGATCGATTACCAAAGCTGATGACCCCTTCCTCAGCTCTCTCTCAGTAACTTTACCGACTGTTGTTAGTGTTCATTGCCTCGTCGGGACGAAGAGCCGGCGTCAGGGCAGCCCACGCCCGAATGTGACGCTGGACCAACAGCCAACAACCAACGAAGCCAAATGGGCCTGCCAAACCCTGGCCCCTGCCTGCCCCTGGCTTTGCACACGCTGGCTGCTCGCTGCTGGCATGGACGACAGTCTACAGACACTCAACGCCGCGTCTGTATCGGCGAGTCGACGTCGAGCTGAAGACTTGCCGGCGCGCGGGCTGCAACCACGGCACAACCAAGAGCATGGAGCAGCCGGCCACCGCAACCTGGACCGATTGTGATCCTTCCTAGGTTGCAATAGACCTCCTCAGGAGACCCTGAGGCCACAGGGTCTGCTATATGCGTGAGCCTTGCTCGCACGGACGCAATGGAAATGTAATGATGCGGCCGTCTGCCCGGTTATGACGGTGTGCAAGCTTCGTGGTTGACGGCGGCCTAAAGCAGGACATTGCAACCGAGTCGTACGTAATTCTCAAGGGGCAAAAAAGCATTCAGGCGTGTCAAGCCTCGCGTGATGGCCGCCGGCGGCTGCTTCGGAAGAATGGCAGATCCCGTGGTTGCATTGCTGCACAAGCCGACGCAGCGCTCAGATATCGGCTTCCGTGGTTGCATCGCATGTTGAGAGGAAAGAGTGTGAGGTTTTGTTTCCCACAGCCCGCCGAGCGGAAAGTGGCCCCGCAACACGCTTGCCCTCATTGCCTACCTAGGTACCTGGAGGCCTTAGGTACCTGTGCTACCCTAGATACCTACCTGTCTTCAGCAATAGTCCCTGACTTGTCAAGTACCATGCCTACAAAGGGTACCTGCTAAATGTTGAGTAGCTACCTGGGTAACATCCTTCACAGCGAGAGAGGTACGCCCAGGACTTCTCGATCTACCAGCAACCACCAAGTGGAAAGTTGAGAGCGACAAAACGAGCACAGCTACCCGCCGCGCTCGCACTATCCTCTCAAGTTCGCTTCGCGCCAAGCCTCCCCAAGAATTCAGCCTCCAAGGGCAGCTCCCTCCACTCTGCCCGACAACCAACCTATCGCGCACACTCACTCTCCCCGCGTTGGTCTCACTCCGAAGAAGCGCGACAGGCCGCCGATCCGCGAACCCGGTTCAACTTCCCGAGTATACACCATGCCGGCCGCTCTCAAGTATACCGAGCACCACTACGCCACCGACAATGAGCTTCAAAAGCTCGGCGTCTGGGAGTTCCCTACCACGGCCGACAACGCGGCCGGATACTGGGTGATGTGAGTGTTCGCCCGCCCTCCCTCCTATTCTCTCGGCCTTGGCTCGGCCGTTGACGTTGTCGCGAACCAGATATATTCACGGCGGTGCCTGGCGCGATCCCCGCAAGACCTTCCAAGACTTCGAAACGTCCATTCAGGAAGCCCTCAAGGCTCCTTCAGTTCCCAAATCCGAAATTCGCGGCTTCGTTAGCATCGACTACCGCCTTTCCCCGCACCCCCTCTTCCCCCAGGACCCCGCCGTGACGGCGCCGGCGGAGCTCCGCAACGCTCAACATCCGGACCACCTCCGGGATATCTGGTCGGCTCTCGCCTTTTTGCAACGGAAATACGACATCAAGGACCGTTATATCCTTCTCGGCCACTCGGCCGGCGCCACCTTGGCCCTCCAGCTGCCTATGCGCGCCGCCTCTCTTGGTGCGACCCCGCCTCCTGAGGTACAGCTGCCTGCGGCTTTCATCGGCGTATCTGGCATCTACGAGCTCTGCGACTTCAACGCCCGACATGATCACAACTACACCCAATTCATCGCCGGCGCCTTTGGCGACGACCAGTCCGCTTGGAACAAGGTTGTGCCGGCCAGCTTCTCTGGGAGCTTCAAGGACGCCCTGCCCGACGTGAAGCTGGTCATGCTGGCCTGGTCCCCGGAGGACTCTTTGGTCGACGAGCCCGAGATCGACGGCATGGCGGCGAAGCTGGCCAAGGACGGTGTCGAGTGCACCGTCGTCAAGAACCTTACCCACGACCACGACTTTGTCTGGGAGGACGGCAAGCAGGTTGCCCGACTGCTGGGCGAGGCCTTGGATGCGCTTAGAAAGAGATGATGGGTGTGGCCGGTGTTGGGAACAAACAAATCATGTCCATTTCGACATGCGCCTGTGCTGTTTTGGCGTTCGTCCAGCCAGTCTATGACTCTACCCTATTTCTATTCTCCAAAGATACCATTTGTTCTTGCCGGACACAGCATCCGTGGCCGCTTCGGCCTGAACCGCTTCACCTCGTCTATCCGTTACAACTTGGCTCCCCAGGCCTTCCCCGCCTTGGCCAGTCTGGCCGCTGCAAGTGTCAGCGAGCCTGCTATGATCACCACTCCTCCCCAGACCTGCGCCCAGAGATACTGCCCGCCCGATCTATCGATTATGGCGCCGGCCGTCGGCGGCCCGGCCAAGGACGCGAATCCCGATAAGGTGGCGATCATGCCGAAACGCGTGCCCATCTTCTGCGGGTCGGTCGTCAAGCTAGCTAGGGCGCCCACGAAGACGCCCTGGGCCGCCCCGTTGGACAAGCCAAAAAACACACTGAAAATGTACATGCCAGTCCTTGTCTTTACCCCGATCCAGACGAACTCCATGCAGCCCAATAAGAACGTCATCAAGATGAAGGTGTTGATCGGACCGAGATGACGATCTGCCACCCAGCCAACAACGGGTCGACTCGGTATGCCCATGCCGTTTGTTATGAGAAGCAGCGATACGGACTCTGTCGTTGAGAAGCCCACAACCTTGCGTGCGTATGTGTTGATCTGCCCGTGGTCGTCAGCGCGGTCATCAACCGGAGACTCGGTAACTGCCACTTACATAGAAAAACCCGAAATACAACGCCATGAAGTATAGAAACACGCCCAATGCAAACAAGATGTAGGGCCCCTCCCTGAAGGCAGCCCACTCGAGCAGGGGCCCGCTCCTTCTAGGAGGCAAGCGAGGGCGGAGGAGGACGTTGGCAATGGCAGCCACCGCGAGTGCAACGAACGCGGAACAACGGACGGCCCAGGGGAACCCGACTTGGGGAATGAGATATTGCAGCGTCGAGGGGAAGATGAGACTGCCGACGCCGGTGCCCGTGGCCGAGATGGCCAGTGCCAGAGAGCGCCTCTCCTTGAAATAGGATCCGATGATGGCAACACTCGGCATGAAAAGCACACCTAGACCCATGCCAGTGCAGATTCCCTGGGCGAGCATTATCTGCCAGTATTCGGTGCACAAGCTGGTCATGAACGTCCCGAACACCACAACGGCACACCCTACCAGGACGGCCTGCCTTGCGTACCCGGCATCCGTCAGTCGGCCGGAGACGGTGCAAAGGGCGAAGGTCAAGAAGATTTGGATCGAGCCGATCCACGAGATCTGGGCTGACGGGAGGCGCAGCTTCTCAGTGTAATAGAGCTGGTAGACGCCGAACGTCGCCGGGTAGCCCCATGCCAGCGCGTTGAGCATGTTGCCCGCCAGCACCTGGGACCATGCCGTCCATCCTCCTTCCGGGTACACTAGGTCGTGCTCAGCCGACCACTCGGCGACCTCCACGGGGGCGCCTGGGGTCGTCGGCCCAGGTTCTTTGTTGGCCGGACCGGCCGGTGCGGGGCCGTGGACGGCACTTCTCACAATGTCCGTCGTCTCAGACATGATATAATAATACCTTCCGAGGACGGGGGTGTCCTGTGAGCGAATGGCTGGGTCGCAGTCGGGTCTGTTCGGAGAGGCTGACGATGTCTATATCTAGGCCGGTCAAAGAAACACACAATCGACAAAATGCTGCGGTGCTGCCCAACAGGGTTGCAGAGCGTCATGGGGGCACACGAATGGAAGCGGAAGAAGGTCTATTTACTAAAGCTGCATGACGGCCGAAACCGCCGGTTACTCTCACCGACAAGCGAGAAGCGGCAGAGACTTCCGGGAACATTAGCGGGTGTTCTAAAGAAGCGGCCTTATTCCCGCGGCGGCGGCCGGAATCGAGCTCCCTATTCCACGAGCTAGCACCCCTCCGGCGAGTGTTCGCCATTTGGCAGTACGTAGGGCGCAAGCCATGCCATAGACATGCGCCGTCGGGTTCGGCAAGACAGGCGGGTGACCGAGAACTTATTCTTCCCGGCGGCTTCGAGTTCCGTCGTCGGTCGCCGGATCCCGGAGGCCAGCTGCGGCAGCGGTGGAGTGGGCAAGACGAGTGGTAGAAAAAGCCTGCGCCCGCCCGGCCGTATTGTTGGACGTCGCAACAGCCCCTTCCACCGTATCATGCAGTGCGCATGAATCGACCGACGCCAGCCACTCGAGAATCAGCGACAGCGACAGCGGAGGGCCCAGGGACCCACCGGAAGCCAGCACGTTCGTCGTCGGCGCCGAATCGGATGCGAAGCGCATTCCAGCCAGCAGCGGGTTTCCATCGCATCGCATCGCAGCGCAGTGCATCACGTCGCATCGAAAGAACACGCAACACGCCACTCCCCAGCATGCCCTCGGCCCAGAATAGCCCAACAAAGATGACAGCGGCGACAAACGTACGTCTGCATCCTCTATGACGCCGGCCAATTGAGACTCGCCGCGCGAAACCCGCCTCGCGGACCCACAACCCGCGCGCACCGCATCGCCAAATCGTGCGCCGCCGTCTATCCGCAACTCGTCTATGCAATATGAGTGCCAAAAGGTGTCGCACTGAACTCACCTCGTTATCTCCATCAGGCGTTGCGCGCTTTTCGTTGTTATTGTTGTTGTTGTTCCCTCCCAGTCGTGTTTCGCCACCCTCATCCGATCCCAATTTGATTCGCGCAACAAGCATCCAGTGAAACACGTCTGCGTTAAAAAAAACCCTCCCCTCCCCTCCCTCCCTCCCATAAGGGCACGCACACACTAAACTTTTCCACCTACCCCAACCAACCACGAGATCGTACTGTGTACCGAAACAGCAAAAGTAAATAAACAAAACAACAACGCGGTGCGCTGTCGACTTGCCGGTGCGCTGGTCCTCGTAAAATGCGTCGCAATGGCACCCCCAATTGATTGCGCACGTCTCTCTCTCCCTCGACTCGAAGCCCGATCCGCCCCGCCGAGGGGAAGATAAGAGCACGAAGGAAGTTGATTAGAGACGGACGACCGAAGAAAAAAAAAACGGCTCACCGCTCTATCCAAAACCTAATCCGTAACTCGCTTGCCTCCATCCGTCTCGACGCCGGACCGAGGTGGAAAAAAAAAAGAGAGACGGCAACGCTTGAGGTTCACAGTGCAATTTCAATTCCGTTCGTGACAAGACCCGCGACCCAACAACAACAACAACCACCTGTAAATCTAGCAGCCCGTCCACAATCAGTGACCAAAAAATTCAATCCGAAACTCTGCAACAGCACAGGAGGGAGGGGCGCGAACCGGTGCGGGGAGCTGTTCGTGAATGCGGGGTCCCCCTCTACGAAAAGTGACGTAATAACCCGAGCTATCTGTTCCGTCGCAAAGGTACCGCCCCGAGGGCTCTCGCCTTAACAATTACCATCGCGGTGCAGGGTGCACAGGCGGAGCGCCCCCCGACAGGAGCCAGTCAGAGCGCGGGACGGCCCCAGCTCCCTCCTGTCGCACGGCCTCTTGGGCACTGTGCAAGGGAGCAGGAGGTACTTCCGTTTTCCTACCCCCTCCCCACATTGTGTTACGCCCCCCCCCCACCCGGGCCACCCCTCCCTCTTCAGTGAGAAAACGGACGACCGCCACACGCAACCCCTCCCTCCCTCGCCGGTCCGGAGCGGGATGCAACGGCGAGAACCGCGCGCTAGCCCCCAATTGGGTTTAGCCCCGCATTCAACTTTCAACGACTTCCGTTTAGCCTTTCCCCCGACGCCGGCCGGAGCACGCTCGCTGGGCTGGGAAACATGGATCACGAACATTTCACAATGCGCAGCATCAATCGGCCCCGGCGCATGATCAATATTCTTTTCACTTTCGGCGTCTCCCCGCAAGAAACGTTGCCACTAACAAGAAACAAGTCATATCGTAGCCGCGTCGCCTCTTTTTTTCCACCCTTCCTCACCCTCCAACATCCTCCTTGCAGCCGGAAATCCAGAGAGAGCTCAAAGAAATAGGAGCGGAAGCTGGATGCGCGTCCGAGCCCCAAGCCTCCTCGCCAATATAGGAAACAACCTAGCACAAAACCGCATGCGCGCGATCCGGTCCATCTCCATCCCCGGACAATTTGGAATATGCGCGAGCCCAAGATCCGTCTCGCCCGTCAGTGTAGAGAATGCTTTTTTTTTTTGTTCATCCTCGCCTTCTGTCACCAAAGCTTCAGTGCGCTCTCCCGCCGCGGCGTAGAAACACACTTCGGCTGTCTCACATGCAGGCGCATGTGTCTGCATGCATTCCAACACCACCACTCGCTCTTGACGCTTCGCCCCTCGCATCGTACAGTCGCACAACTCTCCGATAACTGCAGCTTGCTCGCCACAACTCACCCGCATGGAAAGAAAATGGAAGTAATGACTCGAAAAGGTGACACACAAACAACAAAACACCGCTTCCCATAAAAAGACCTGAAACGCCAAAAATTCGACGATAAAAAGAGTGTGAGCGACCCGGCAGACTCCAATTAACACCCCAGCATGTCTTGTCCCCTTGCCAGGTGGTCTGCAAAGACCAGATCAGATAGCGTCCTTGTAAAAACTGCAGCGATAGGAAACACGCCGTGCGACGACGTGCCGGAGCCCAAGCGCCCCGCTGAGAGTAAAGTATCTCGTCGCTTAAACGTCGACAAGCCGATAGGCTCCCATGTGGTAGCGACAGCACTGGCATTCAGTCATGATGATCGACGCTCGCATGAACAATCGAACTCAATGGGCCAGAAATAGTGGCCGCCGTCTCTACCGTTTTCTCTTCTTGTTCTTATCGGCCACCCCAGCAGTCGTCGTAGCGACGGGCGCGGCTGGTAGGAGGATGGGCTGTGTGGGATTCGCGATGTCTTCCTTCTTGATGGGAACTCCCATGTGCCGGCCGTAGCGGCCCTTGCGACCATTGCCCTCGTCTTCGCTAATGCATTGGTCGGCGCTGAGGCCGGCGTCGCGGCAGCGTCCGCACGGTCGCTGTCTGTCGCAGCCTTTCTTGCTCTTGCGGCAACGTTGGCAGCGAGGCTTGGCCGAAAGGTCAAGCTGTTCGTCTTCGCCAGAGGCGCCGGGAACGGTTGCGGCGGAAGCAATTGAAGGCTTGCGCGACGGGGGCAAGGAGGCAGGCGACATGGGGCCGCTGCCCGTCGCAGAAGCCTTCTTAGGCTTGGCAATTGCGGGACGAGGAACCTTGCTGACCTTGGTCTTGGGTTTCGAGCCGGGCAGTTGCGACTTAGGCCTATTGTCGGGCAGGTTGGTCTTGTTCTTCAATGCTTCGGGCTTGCGCTCGCCGTTGACGGCACCCTCGTGGCCATCTTCCATATCGACGTCATCGTTGCTGGCTTCAATGCTTTGCTGCGGGATGAAGTGACTCTCCGTGGTCTGGTAGATCTTGCGCATGACCCCGGCAGCCTCGAGCTTCTGACGGCGGGCAGTCGAGCTCTCGCTGTCGCTCTCACTTTCGCCCTCACTAGTGGCGCCAGTGGACGAAGCCGCGTCGGCGCGACCGCTGAATGTATCATCGAGCGTGGAGGCGGACGTGCGGCCGTGGGAGATGTTGGACATTTCTCCCAGGCGCATAAGCTGCATGGCAACATCCTTGTCCTCTTCAGACATGCAGCTGCCGACAGTAGGCTCCGGGGTAGGCATGATTCCGTTGACGCTGCCAAAATTGCCGCCGGCGTATCCGATGCTGCCACGACCGTGACGCTCCGAGGAAGGCGTCGCATAGTATCCGGCTTGTCCATATCCGTTGTGGTGGCTCTGCGGAGACTGAAGGGGGAGAGGATTCGTGAAGGGGTTCTGGCCCGGTTGCACAAAAGGCAACGAGGGTCGCTGAGGTTCGGCGCGACGGGCAGGAGAGACGGACGGGTTCGACGTGGCCGCCGGCATCTGCGGGGGCGCAAACAGGGGGAGCTCCTGCGCAGGTGACGATGAGCATGACGAGAAGATACAAAAGGGCAACGCGAGCAGCAGCCGGTGAACTTACAGAGCTTTCAAACTTGGCTCGCTTGCGACGACCACCCTCTACGATGTTTTCGACACTGATTTCTGTGTTGCCAATCTGCTCCTTGGCCCTGCCCGAGCTAGAACCAGGGGCTCCGTCACCGCTGCTGTAGCCATTGAGACTATCACTGTAAATATCGGTACCGGGATCCCGGTTCTTGGAAGAACGAGATCGGCCCTTCTTGGGGTTCGTGTTGGCGGATCCGCTGCGGCGGCCGCGACTGGCAATGGGAGACGGGCTGCGCTTGCGAGAAGTCCTCGACGAAGGCCTGGAGATTTCATGGCCGAAGCGAGGCGGAGGCTGAAGCGGGTAGCCGTCGACGCCATAGTAGGGCTGGGCGCCGACGGCGACGGGAGGAGGGAGTTGGTAGGCAGGGGCGGGAAAGGGGCTGGAGATGGAGGGAGGCTCCTCAATGACTCTTACGTGGACAACCATGTTGTCGCGGAAGTTCTCGTATCGAGCGATGAGGGTTCTGCCTTCGCCGTCCTCGAAACTGACGCCCTTTGAGCCGGTCGGCCCCGAGTACAGACCGTAGAAATTCTTGACGGTGGTGACGATGGAGTCGGTGGTGTCGTGAGGATAGATCTGGACCCGCATGGGCAGTCGCGCGCGGCATTGCGGCGACTCGGTGAAGACGAGCTCAAATGCGACGTTCTTGGGAGACACCGTCTGCCGGGGCGAAACGCTGCCCTGGTTTGAGGTGGCCGCGGAGCCGCCGTTGACGGCACTAGCGGGCGACATGCTGGCCATACTGGCTTGTAGTATTGAATCGATGGGGTTCGGATGGCGGATGGCCGGGCGCAGGAGGTTGATGGAGAAAAGCGCCTGTGGAATGGGCGGTGGTCGTGGACCAGGACCTGGCAGAGCAAGGTTGGTATCCTGACCTGAGTCGGCGAGCGAGGCACCAGACAAGAATATCAGGGGCCAGCGACGCAAAACCCGGGACGGATTGGCAGCGAGACGGGGTTATTTTCGTCCAAAAGGGTTATCAAGGGCGTCGTAACGAGCGCCCGAGTTCGTCGTGCGGTCAGCGCCAGACGGGGCGATCTGACCAAGGACGCTGCCGGAGCGAACGGTCGGGTGGACGGGGTAAGAGGAGGAGGAGGCAGCGGAGGCGGAAGACGGTGGAAATCTAGAGCATGGACTGCGAGCGATTAGCCGTGGGATGCCGACAGTTGCTTGAATGGAGTGATATGGCGGCGATGATGGAGTGTCGGAGGAAGGAAGAGGAAGAAAGGCGAGGAGGAGATGAGGAGTGAAGAGGAGAGGTGAGGAGGCTAAGCTGGGACAGCGTCGGAGAGCGGACGCAGCGAAGCAGAGCACACAGCAGAGCCAGAGTAGAGCAGAGCAGGTGATGGTGCAGGGCGACAGAGGCTGGCGGGAGAGTGCAAAGGGATATGAAACCTCGATCGCAAATACCAAAGGCATGGAATAGACTCACTCTGGACGAAGGCCACGGCGGTTAAGGATGGTATTCTGCTGGGCAGTTCGCAGGTTTGTGTGCATGAGAGGGAAAAAGAGGAGCCCAGCGAGGTTACGATTTTGTCTGCTCTCTCTCTGCTGCGGCGGTCGGTCAAGTCCAGTCCCAGTCCCAGGTCCCAGTTTCCAGTCTCCAGTCAAAACCAGCCAGTCCGACCTGTGGTCTGCGCTCACTAACACTGGGCGAGCGCATCGGGGGGGAACATCAGGTAGCGACGACACTGGACCATCCACTGCCACTGTGGAGGAGGAGCCAGCACGGTACCCAAGGAAAAGTGCCGGCTGCCGGTTGGGAACGACAGTGCGAGGGACTGTGTCGTCTGAGGCGCCCGCCTTCCGAGTGGCAGCTGGGCTTGAGGGAGGAGTGGCGGCGCTTACAGGGCAAGTGGCGCTGAAAGACGCTTCTGGTCCCCCGTATCGCAGCGGCTACAGCGATTGACTTCCCAGGACAGTCGCTGTAGGGTAGTGCCTACCTAGGTGGCAGGATGTGTTCCCGGGCGGGCACTTAGCAGGTAGGTGCCCTACCTAGGCAAGGAACGTATGTGCCTGCCCCTGGGCTTCCCCCGTCCATCACTGAAAGGCAGGAAATAGCGGGTTGGGGACGACCCTGCGTCCAGCCCAGCCGGTCACGCCCCCAAGAGATGCCCTGCAGGTACCTTGTAGATGGTACCTTGTAGATGGGACCTTGAGTGCCTGGAGGAGGAACAGTACAGTACGGCCTTCCACCTCCATCTACAGATCCTGCCAAATCAGCCCAGTACGATGGATGACGTTTCCCTTGCTCCATTTTCAAATTTATCGGTGCCTACCTCCTTTTACCAGAGGTTTCCTATCGCGCCTCCAAATGTCCGTAAAGATACCTCCCGTCCCGCCAGAAATCTACCGACAACAACTCACCTCACCGCAGAGTGCACCAGGTGGATACCTACCCTAGGTACGGTACCTGGTACACCTCACTGTGTGGTGCGTGTGTGGTGGTGTCGGGTGGGTAGGCCAGGTGGGTGGCACCTGGACCCGCCCGTCCCGTCTCGTCTCTCCTGGCCACCTAGCTCACCTTCGCGCAGCATGAAGACGGTACCTCGACGTCGTAGGCGCATTTGCGCTCTCGACGTCCAGCGTCGTCGGCGTCTCGTTTTCGCTGCTCCAAACTGTCGATGCCGCCCGTCTGCATCTTCGGACACCAGGAATCGCGGCCCAGGGGCCGCCCGCGGGCCGGGAGGCGACGGCGAAGCGAGGGACCCGAAGTCGCCCATGCTTGCTTTGCGCAGTCTCGGGGGCAGCGGGCGGCGCAACACGTCAAGGGCGGTCAACGACGACCCAGGTAGGTAGTATTATCTAACAAACAGGTTGAGAGGGTGAGAGAGTGTGAGAGCCAGCGAGAGAGAGAGAGAGATCTAGGCTGTCGCTAATCCATCAAATCTCGCGAGTGCCTATTTTCGGACATGACGGCTTCTCCTCGCGCACCGCAAGGTAATTACCCTCTCTTCTAGAAGCCTCACTCAATCTCTGTCCGTCCCCGGGGGACCGGGGCAGGCCCTCTGGGTGCGAGAAGCGAGCGGGCAGGCGGGATTGGGGATTGGGGCGATGACCCATTTGTGTGTGTGTGTCTGTGTCTCGTTTAATACCTTCCATACCTTGCTTGTATTTTGGATACGACAGCACAACATGATAGCACAGGGAAGTAGATTTGTGCTTGCTGGGGAATATCAGTCAGGACTCGGGATAAAAACGATAACATCAGGCGCATGTCCGTGTGTTGCGCCAGGTGGTAGTGATAACGAGCAAGGTAACAAGATAGCTCGAGTAAGGCACCTACATAGGTACTGTGTAGTGTAATAATACACCGCAGACTCGCGCTCCTCCTCACTCATCATACCTTAACACATGGCTGGCATCCAGAGGCTTCGCATGCCTGCGACCTCCCAAGAATAAGATGCGTCCCGGACGGGACTGGTGACGAACAAGCGCCCGACGTGCAAGGAATACATGGCCCTACTGTCTCGTACGCACCACACCTCGTGGCCGCTCGCCAATCGCACGTCGACTCGCCTTCCTCGTGGCGGCTCGGATCAGCTCAGGCAAGGCGACCTTACTGACTAACTGAATGACTGAGTCCCGTTCTCTGGGCGCATCGACAATCCAATCCACATAACCAATAAAAATCACATTTGTTGAGTATCCCGCGGGAGAGAAGGAAACAGGCTGCTGAGATGGAAACAGAAACAACATACCTACATAGTAATTAGACAGCTCTCTTCACTTTTACTACCATGCTCTAGTACTTCGCCGACCAGCCAGACCCCCGAGCAGACAAGACCCAAGGCGAGGCAGAACAAGAACCTTCTTCTCTATTACCACCTTAATTATATGCGGTGCCATCCATGAGACCCGTTTCCTCCTCACTTTCCCTCCAATTCGCCCGGCCATCCCTGTCCGGTCTGAGCCATCGAAACCTCGACAATCCTGGCCGCGCCCGCGGGCCTTTTCAGGCCATGCCATCCATCATCCATGATCCAATGCCCCCTCCCTCGATCCAACCCAGTCCAGCTTCATCCAATGCGATGACGATGTGATGCGATTGGGACATCTTGGACATTACCAGCCACCCTACTCCTCTTTCCAATGCGCAAACTGTGTGTAATACGGATAGCACTAACCACATGTGCGCACACATGTGTGGGTGGGTGTGGTATATATGAACAGCCACACGAAGCCGAAGCAAACTCGCACCAGATCCCCCCAACAGTTTGATATGTCATATCGCTTCTGAAGTGTTTTCAGCCTGCCAATGCCCGGATCCCCGGGGGGGGGGGGGGGGGGGGGGGGGGTTTGTTCGGCCACGCCAGATCAGGTCCGATTGCGACTCGGATGCCGTGCCTGGAGGGGACATATATGTGTCTCTGTCGACTGCCATCATCATCTGCGATGCGACGCCTACGACTTGCGCCGGATCGACCGCCGGTCACAAGCTCCGTATATGTCCCCGTTGTGTGACTTGAGGGCACCACCACCTGAGCGTCGTCCCGCGCAATGCTCCCGGGGCCGCCAAGCCCCCTCTTGACGACTTGACTTGACAATTGAGAACCGCGATGGCACAATCTCGCAGCATCCAGCGCCGCTCCCACGTTGCACCGGCCCCATCTCCATTTCCACCCTCGCCGTATGGCCGACCTACACAAAATACACTACATGATAGTGTACGCCTACTTATCTACCTTGATGGCGCGCGCCCGCGCCCACAAGCGCACGCACACACAAACACCCACGAACGGCGCCAGAACTGCAGGTCCGGCATGGCGTGTTGCTAGTGCTTGGACGCAAATCCCGCCCCAACCACGGAGCCGTTGACCTGGTTGGAGCCGTCCAATGCCTTGGAGTTCCAGAGGCGAGCCTCAAGCACGGCCTCTAACCCCATGGCAAACGCCACGGCCGCATTAGGTGGTGCTGGCTGGCGCGATGATATCCGCGAACGACCGGCGGCAGCCTGTCAGGCGGAGAATGCAGTCTTATTAGGTGAGATGATCTGCGGCCCATTGGTCCCGGCCTTGGGGGCCCCGACAGCCGTTCGTGAGCTGTGCTCGTGGCTACCTGTATGCCTCTCTCGCGTAGCGGCTGTTTCGCCCTCGTGAGACAGAGGACCACCATACAGATAGGCATACATAGTACGTTCTTCCATCCGTCCACCCATCCACGCACCTCGTTCGGCAGGAATCCAAGGTCGGCGGATGCTTTGCGGTTGCAGTCGAAATCGGGTCGCGCCATGGTGAATATATTGTCCTTGAGCGATCTGCGGTTCCTTCAACCGTCGGAACTGGACGGCAGGAGGGGTTGACAGCTAACTCTCTCGCCTACGGGTCAATGACGGGGCCGTTTCGACCATCTCGAGGCGTCGCGAGTCTCGCAAAACAGGGGATCGTGAGGACAAGAGATATAGCGGCCAGAGGAGGCGGTCGAAGCGCGGCTGGGCTCGATGCGCAAAGGAGGGCGGGACGATTTCTAAACGATGCTAACACGACAATATATACCAGAGCCGGTTGCTTGGCCAGGCCTGGTTTCAACTGTCAATTACTGCTGCTGGTTGAGATTCATCGCTTGCCCGCATATTGGTTATCAACACAAGCCTGGTTCCAGTTAAGTCATGGACACCGAAGCTTCGTTTGATGCCGCCTTCACGGTCAAGTACGGAACCGCAGAAGCGTCCCGCGCGGAATGGGTTGTCGTGGGCAGCATCTGCTAAGCTGCGTACAGATGCTGCCCACACAATTGTTCTGCGCAACTTCGGTGCTCGCTCGCACGGGGCAGGAAGGGTCTGCGCACGAGGATTCCCGCCCACGCTGAGCAGCTACGCACACGCACACGGACACGGTATGGTGCTTGTAGATAGCAGCGATCCGCGGGCGGCGAGTTTATGAGAGGGTGGTCGGGGATGTTTTGCGGCACAGGTCGGTGAGGATCAAGATTGGACCAGGCCGTCATGTTACGGTTGTATGCGCTGACCAGGGTTTCATATGCGATACCGTTACCGAACCACCGTCAAGTTGGGGGCATCCATATAATTAGCATGGCAATCAACGACATGAGGGAGAGCCGTGGCAGTCTTCACCCGTCGTCGCTGGCCCTCTCTCTGTCTCTCTTCATGAGAAGGACGTCGCCCACTGCCCATTCCCCATCCGCCTTAGCCGCATCTGTAGAGGCGAATCTGGAGCGGCATCTTCGACATGACAACGGTGGCAGCTCTCGTCTCGCGCTTTGCGACAGGATGGGATGGCACAGGCGACGGGCGACAGGGTGTGAATCGCGCGGCGCACCTGGAGGCTGTTAGTCTCCCTCTGCGTCTTCAGAGCTTCGCTGCGGCTGCATCTGCGGTGCGGAGAACGGTTGGTGAAGTGGCACTGGATAGTGTACATAATGCAGGCCCCAACAACTTCACTCGCCAATCGGGGAGTTGAGAAGCATGCCGCAGTCAAAGTACGGTGTGCAACAACTGGCGAGACTTTGCGCCCAGTCTCCAGATTCCCTCGCAGGGGTCAGCTATCCTTTCTGAACGCAGCCGTCGCTCTTTGTTTTGCGTTACCTCGCAGGTCGGGGGCTCCACTGCCACGTCGAGGCGGGAGGCTATTGGGAACGCCTCGGGGCCATGTCAAGGACCCTTTTTTTTACTCTCTCGTGGCGGCTTTCTTCACCTTATCCCTCGAGCTCTGCCAGGCGTGAAAGAGAATGGGAGCGACTCGAGATGGCCTTGAGAACAGTCGCAGTCTGCGTGGCTGCCCAGTCATGGTGGTCGCTCAACCCGATTAGCTCGTGGGCCCCATCCCGAAGGCATGCCATGCGATGCGATGCCATGTTCATCCTCCATCGCGAAGCACCACAGATGAGACAGACCGGTTGCGCAGCAGCAGTAGCAGCAGCAACAGGCCGGCCACTCGCCGTCGCCTCTGTCCTGGCAGCCGCGAATACTGTTGTCGCGCGTTGGGGTTTGGGGACACAAACGGGTGCGACCCAGTTGGCATATGGAGCTGTGCTGCGCTGCGCTGCGCTTGGGTTCTGCCGGGATGATCGGCGGTTTCCCGCGCGTTTTGGCTTCGACGAGTCTGGCGGAGGAGAACGAGCGGAGGCGGACGGCATCCATCAGTCAAATTCTGCAACCCCGGTGCGGTGCGGTGCGTCACCCTCGGCCTATTCCCTTATTGTTATTTTTTCTCTCGCATGGCTGGGCCGGGTCGAATTTGCCACGACAGGCTCTTTGCCCCTCCCATCGATCCGCCATATTCCGCTCAATCGCAGACGGAGCGCAGGGCGGGATGGAATGCGACCGCGCATGGCGACGCCCAGAGACCCGAGATGATCGAAGCTGCCGGCGGGCGCGGCAGTGGGAAAGAAAGTTGCGACGACGTAGGGTCTTCCAGGGCATTTAGAGTACAGTGCGCCGACTTTGGATCTGGACTGCCGAGAGCCCAGTTTGTACTTGGGAGGGGTGTCTGCGACAGGTGCCAGGGGGCCCGGTTCGGTTCAGTTCAGTTCAGGGCCCGTCGCGTACGACTGCGGTGCTTGCTAATAAGGACCGGGGAGCTTTCGTATTGACGGACGAGCTGATGCGATGCGCTGCCTTGCGCTGCCCTCCCCCAGACTCAGCCCGGGCTGGATGACGCTCGACGACGACATGATTGATGGGACGGAATGGGATGACATGATGTGTGATGTGAGCAAGCCTGGAGGTGGCCGACTTCGAGACGTGGTCGTAGTGTCGAAGAACCAGAGCGAAGAGCGAGCGAGGAGAGAACAACCGCCAGTCAGATAATAGATTGCGGCGCCATCAGCCCGGCGCTGGGCCTCGATCTGCGCATTGCGCCTTTCGTTGCGTCTTGCGTCTTGCGCCTTGGCCCCAGGGCAGCAGGGTGCAAGGTAACAGGGCGAGGTGAGGTGCGGTAAGGTGAGGCCCCCGTCGTCCGGTCTGGTCCGGACCGGCTTGCGTGGCGGGCAGACAGATGATGGAGGGGTTGGAAAAGGGGAGTAGCTGCTTCGTTGCGCTGCGCTGTCCTGTGCTCGTTCGTCATGCAGAAATATAAAGTGCCCGCGCACTGCCCGACCGGTCCCTGAACGATGTGTCCCGCCCGTCATGCATCAGGCGGGAGCCGAGGGGAACCATCCACGTCGAACGAGTCGCAAATCGCAATACCATGCTTACTTCGCCGAAATAAATAAACAATTGCGAGGGAACGCTTCAGGCGCATCGCGTTACCCAGATGCGACTGGCCAGAAACACTGAGTATCGGTCTGCAAGATGGGCCTGCCAATGTCGGTCGCAGACTGCCAGACCAGGCGCGTAGGTAAGTATAAAATGCTGAGAGCTCAAGTACCTGAGGAGGGTGCGACGGCGCTGTACGTGCCATTTTCCCGCAAGTACCTGTGTGGTGTAGGTTGCAATCGTCGCCAGATGCTCAAGGCCGGGCGAAAAGGCTTGCGTCGCTGTCGAGCAGGGGACATTGGAGCCGGCACACATCCACCGTCGCCAGGGGTTGCGAAAGTTTTGGGCGATGAATCGCAACACCGACGACGATGCTGCCGATTCCGTCGCGGGCTCCATCGCATCGGCGGAGACTGGAATGCTGCAATGGGGACCCCACGTGACTTCGCGAGAAACTGGCGTGAGGTTGAGGATCGCGCTCCGGACCTCCGAGTCCAACAGGTTAGCTCGACTTATCTCCCACGCATCGTGTCTTTCTGGAACAAAACACTTACCATGCAATTTCAATGATGTCCAGTGTGCTCTGCTGCGGCTTTTGCAGTTTTCTGCCATGATTTGGCATCGTTGTTGAGTGATGCCTCAATTTGCCCATGAACCGGGAGACGCGACGGTGAGAAAGACTCAGAAATGTCTGTCCTCTTTCGGCCTAGTGCATTTCGCGCACGAATATGACGACAGGGATCGTCAGCACCGGCCGACAATTTACCGCACTCCGGCTCCCCTCCCTTCAATGATCAAGTACCTAGTAGGTACGTACCCGTGTCTCGTGTTCCTCGATCGAACCCCGATGCGATTCTCTCACCAATCTCGCCAACACTCTTCAAATCTCGCATGCTTACTCGAACACAGTCGCGATCATCGGCCTTCAAAATTTCGACGTTCCCAGAAACAGCGGCCCGGCCATTTTCTGAACTCTGAACCCTATTTGTCGGCACGTCACCCTAGGTTGGCAAGCAGATAATCAATTCGCACATCACATGGTGCGCCAGGTTCTTGCTTATGTAAGGAAGCCCTCTGTTGGGCTTGGTGTCGGAGTGGGACTGGTCGGCCAGTGAGAACACTAAGGTAGGTAGGTACCTACACTGAAGCTTGCTACCCACCTATCTTTTAATGACATAGGTATTGGAGGCACGGCACTCATAAACAACTTGTTGTTGAAGGCATAATTGGTTTGTGGTTTATTGAAAAAGTGAAAGAAGAATGCGTGATGTTCTTCGACCATGAAAGACCACATCATCAGCCAGGAGAGGCACGAGTAGCGCTGCCGTCGCACACTGCGCAACAACGTTGCATACATTCCTAAACATACGAAACGAGAAGTAATGGAAGAAGACACTTCTGTTCTTGTTGCTCTGAAAATCGTTTGCTTCACGTCAAGTCCCAAGGAGCTTGGGTTCGATACCACGTAGACGTCCGTTCAAGCTTGTGCTCGAGTAAGCCGCGCGGGATAAGAAACTCATACAAGTGACGATTATCATCAGCTATACTCCTGGGGTATTTGGTTGTGGTGAAGACAGACTTTCGGAGGCGGCAGCAACGTTCAATACAACAAGGAGCATACTTGTTGGAAAATCACAGTGAATAGAGACGACAGATGGAGACGTGTGGGACACAGATCAGTCAGATAGGTCTAGAACATAGCGAAACTGGTTGTTGTGTCTATCTGCCTGCCATTCGAAGGACGAAACCTACCTATTTTGATAGTCTTGATATAGAAAAGGGGTCGCCAAAGAGTCTAAAGCCTGACCCGTGCACTTAGTGACTATCAATTGGTCGATTGTTCCTTTGACGATAGCCTAGAACCACGAGGCGAACACGGGAGACAAAGAACCGTCAGATCGAGGCTTTCTTGGCCGCCACACCGATACCGACGTTGCTCTTTACAACAGTCAAAACACATTTGGGAGGGCAGTTGCGCGCACAAAAACAGTCGGCATCGCGAGACGCGCCTGTGAAGCAGCGCAGACGAAGACTCGCGCGCATCGCTTCAGGCGTTTGATACCCCTGGTCTTTGTGGTTGATAGCCTCCGGCGTTGCGGCAGTTGCAAATGATTCTTGACGAGACCTGGCGCTCAAGGTAATGCAGCACAGAACGGCGAGAGCCGTGTTGCTAATATTATCTTCCCAAGCGACTGCTGGTGCGCTAGCTAAGACTCTGTGTCTCGGGTTTTTGAATACATGCGCAGCAAGAAATAATGTCAGCAGTGAAGGAGGACAGAAGGACGATCTCGTAGCTTGCCTCTCGCCAGGAAACTGCTTCTTTGGAGTAACACCTGCCAAACCCTGGCGCTCTGGATTCCGCACCGGTCAGCCGGGAGGGCTATGCCTCTTCTCGGATATGTTCCAGAGACATCGCGATCACCAAAGAGTCACAAAGTAGCTGGCAGGTTTTGCCATGAGTTTATCGCGTGGCGCCGGTTCAACGCCCGAGTCTCGAGATCTGACGTGGACCCTGTACCTTTGCCCTTTGTTTCCGAGCAAGGAGGAGTCTTTCGTTTCACCGACGAAACAATTGACAAAGAAAGCGTTGAAAAACGCCTCCAGCAAAGAAAAGGGGGTTCATTGTGCCGTCCAAAGGTTTGCCATCGGACGGCTTAGCTTGGCGTGGGCGAGCAAGGGATATCTGGCGTCACAACATGTCGTTGAGATGCTCACAACCAAGTCACGATAAAAACAACAACAATAACAACGGGGTCGGGATATCGCAAACCCTGGTCGACCCGGCTGGATGATATCACCAGCAGCTGTGTCTTGCTTTCGCATCGTGTTGACCCATGGCTCTTCCCCGGATTCGCTCATGCATGCGCGTGTTATGGTTGCGCAGAGACAGGAGCCCCACAACAATTGCATCAGAAGTTGGAAAAAAGACTAAAAAAAAACCGCCGCAGGTGTGGAAGGAGGTGCTGCATAATACACTGTAGGTAGCAAACGCAGTGGCGCCCACTGGACTTCACCTCTGTAGATACGGGTACTCCGTCCCTTCGTGGTTACCATCAAGGTGGGAGCAGAGGTCGAGCGTCCCCGCCCATTAACCGGCCAACGGGGACCCCATTCATATTGACCAATCCCCAGGCGCGTTGGTCTCGCGTCTGCGGTACGTCGCTACGTACTTGTTATTTACAATTGGTAAGTAGGAAAATAATAAACATCAAAGTCCTCACATTCTGACCCAAGGGCCGCTCCAGCCGTAAAAAGGCGGCTTTTTGCTCATTATCTGCCCCGTTGCGGCAGTCACCACTACGCAGCTGTTGGCTTGCGTCCTTTACATTTTATCCTCGTCCGCAGCTGTTTCCGGGCCTTCAATCCTTTCCCACCTCCACACATCCCCCCAAGCCGGCCGTTGTCGAGGCAGCCCTTCTCTCTACCTTGCCCTCCTTCTTCCCCTCCAGATAAACCGGCCTCCCCTTCCTTGTATCCCTACCCAACCCATCGCAATCTCCCTCTTCACATCCCTTCGCTCGATCTAATCCGCGTTTGACCTGGTCGACAACACTCGGCCGCCGGTGCTGCCACGAGACAGGCGAGGGACCTCCATTAGTGTTTACATGCTATCGGAAACGCGATTATCCCCACGACACATCTTCATCGGCAGCAGCTTCATAAATCTCTGCCACCTCTTCGTCGTCTTCGCAAGCAGAGTCAATCAACAGCGCTAGCCATCTGAAGCCAAGAAGCCGCAATGGACGCTAGAGTAAGTCAGGACTATCCCTTTCACCCTCCCTCGCAACCGCTGCTACCACCGACACGACCTTTCGAAGGCGGCTTCCTTCCGCTCGCCTGTTGTATTAACTGACGTTCCTGCAAAAGCCTCAGCGCCTCCGAGTCCACCCTGGTGGCAACGAAAACATCATCCCTTCGAAGCACGATTCCATACATCAACGACACAAGTCCACGGGCAACCTTCAGGCCATGCCTCGCAATGGCGCTCTGCAGGTTGCTGCGAAGCGCACCGCGTTTGGGGACGTCAGCAATACGTCGAAAAACCTCGCTGCAATTCCTAGCGATCAGCTCCCAGGCAAGGGAAAGACCATTGACGCCGTCTGGAGCAAGGAGAACGCGGTCAATGGCAAGGACGGGTTCTCTCGACCAGCCCAGCGTTCCACGGCTCTGAACAACAAGCCTGCTCCTTCTGCTGCAGAGTGGAAGCAGCCCAAGCTTTCGGTTCGCAACGACGCACAGCCTGCGCCCAAGCAGGTCGCAAAGAGGGCCTCGGCGACCTACCTCCACGATGGTCGACCGACGAAGAGCAAGTATGTTGCCCCGGATCCTGCTTCCACCACGGCAGGTTCGTCCGGCCGACTGCCTCGTCACCACAAGTCTCAGCCCCAGCTGAAGAAGGAGTCCGCTGCACAAGTCTTGAGACGCACCCAGAGCAAGCTGTCGACAACATCGATGCAACCTGTTCCGCCCGCCGAGTCTTGGAAGCCAATGGACGATGTCACGGAGGTCGCCTATGAGGACGCCGTCGAACACATCGGAGACGACCAGTACCACGGCCCGTATCCTCGAAGATCGTTGGAAGTTGCGGACGACGCACAGCTCGAGATTGATATCCAGGAAGACCAACAGTCCGAAGGCCCAGCTGCGGACAAGCCGAACTCTCTCGAAGCTCTTGTCGAATCAGTTGCGGCACCTACCCTTTCTGAGCCGGAAGAATATTGGGACGAAGAGGAAGAGGAAGAGCTTTACGATGATCAGGGTTACACCACCGCGCACTCCTACCGGTCCCGAGGCGATCTTACCACTGGCGGTGCGACCACGGTATTGGCCCCTAAGTTCACTGACAAGGTTGAACAAGAGTTGGAGACGGCCCGGGCCATTGTCGAGAGTACCCGTACTCAAGAGGAGGTCGACGACGAGGTCTGGGATGTCTGCATGGTGGCAGAATACGGCGATGACATCTTCGAGTACATGAGGGAGCTCGAGGTACGTTGTCGTTCACGCACCTGCCGTGATGATTGCTAACAGAATCGTGCGCAGATGAAGATGTTGCCCGACCCCCACTACATGGACAACCAGGCTGAGATCCAATGGTCCATGCGCTCTGTCTTGATGGACTGGCTTGTCCAGGTACACCATCGATTCAGCCTTCTGCCCGAGACCTTGTTTCTCACGGTCAACTACATTGATCGTTTCCTAACGTACAAGGTCGTTTCCATTGGCAAGCTTCAACTCGTCGGCGCGACCGCCCTTCTTGTTGCTTCCAAGTACGAGGAGATCAACTGTCCATCTCTGCAAGAGATTGTCTTCATGGTGGACAATGGTTACAAGGTCGACGAGATTTTGAAGGCTGAGCGGTTCATGCTCAGCATGCTGGGCTTTGAGCTCGGCTTCCCCGGCCCCATGAGCTTCTTGCGTCGTGTTAGCAAGGCTGACGACTATGACCTCGAGACTCGCACTCTGGCGAAGTACTTCTTGGAGGTCACCATTATGGACGAGCGTTTTGTTGCCAGCCCCCCCAGCTTCCTCGCTGCCGCGGCGCACTGTTTATCCCGCCTGATTCTGAAGAAGGGCGACTGGGTAAGTAACGAACAGTACAAGCCCCCTAGTTGTTGGAGCACTGCTAATGCGACCAAGACTCCTGCGCATGTTCACTACTCCGGATACACGTGGAGCCAGCTCAAGAACTTGGTTTCCATGATTCTTGAGTGCTGCCACTCCCCGCAAAAGCACCATCTCGCCGTTTTTGAAAAGTACTCGGACAAGCGGTACAAGCGCGCCGCCGAGTACGTCCAGGTGGAACTTCGCAAGGGCTTCACGCTGCCATACCGTCACTCAGCCGGTCGCGCATCGGCGTTTGACTTTAGCGACCTGGACGGCAACGCCAGCCATGCCAAGGCGATGGTCGAGCTTCAGGGCTAGTAGGACAATTGTGCTCGATCAGCCACCGCGCATCGTGCGAGAGGATTCCCACCCGGACGCCAACGAGGGGCGTGGCTCGAAGCGACCACTCACTTCTATTCTTGACTAAAGTGGTCGGGACCGTTGCGCTTGAGCGACGACGGCAATGGCCACTTTCATACTACGTTCCCGAGGAGGATTGGGTACACGACCCAGACTCGGCACACAACGACTAATCCCAACACGGGCCGACGCTTTCTCATAGCAATGTTTTCGCCCGTTGCGGCGGTCTGTTGATGACACTGGACGACTTGACGATATCCATGACTGGTTTTCGACACAGCCTTTCATTTCTTCCGGCTGGCACTTGTCGATTTGTTCTTTTTTTTTTCTTCTCTTATTCTCGCCCAGCATGTTCAGGCGTTGGAGGAACGGATCCTCTAGAAGGCAGGGCACACAGGCAATGGCGTGGCTTCCAGGAGCAGACCAGAACCAACCAAAAGCAACTGACGAACGTGAACGCGGGGGCAAGGAGAGAGTGGCATAGATGACAGACAGGCACACACTATCGGATTAGCTGCCTGAGGGGGTTTTGGGACAGGGCACCACCAACTTGTGTATGAGTTATAATTCTTTTGCAAAGGGATTTGCATTTTCTATGTACTGTTACAGTTCAGCTAGAGCTTAGCTGGCAATGCCACAATGGCGGCGTCTCGGTAGTTGGGTCAGTATTGAGGCAATGAAGATTTTGACACAATAGTTTGGTCCAAATGTCGTGACAGAATCAAGTTCGAATCACTCAGCTAGGTATCCGAATGAACGGCGTCGCAGCTGCATCCCTGCTTGCTCTCTCTCTCGGTTCGGGTGGCGTAGTCACCACGGCCCCCAGGGCCCGTAATTCTAGGTAGGTACGTACCTAACCTGGCCCCTGCGCGAATTGGGGGCTCCCCACGCGTCAATTGGCGATACCATTGGCTGCAAGCTCTACCCCATCGACGAGGCATGGAGGTCCAGCACAGCGCCTCCTGCTCCAGTGGATACAAGCTGTCCAGAGGCCACATTGCTGAATGAGGTGCTGATTCCACCTACGCGCATGCTCTGTTTTTCCGCTCTCCAAGGTGGCTCTGCGCAAGGCGAGATCAACTGCACTGGGTGGCGCCTACCTCTTCGGCCTGTCTCTAGCCCTCCTACACCTCCTCCTCCATCAAACTTCTCGCTTCCGCGCTTTCTCTCCTTTCTCCTTCCCCCCCACCCTCATCATTGATTGCGATCATTGAACTGGTCAAGTCGCATTCAATTGCTGTCTGTCGTCGTCTTCGCTCCTGCCGCTACCATGGTTTACCTCAAATCGTCTCTCCTGGCCCTCATGGCCCTTCGGGTCTTTGGCGCCTTCGCCGCCGAAGAAGAGGTCGTGAGTCCTGCCTGACAGCCGCCATCGCCGGTGCCAGCCGAGACTAATGATTCAATTGCAGGTTGACACCGACGCTACTGCCCCTACCCTCAAGGCCGACATCGCCGCCATCTTCCCCGATGCCGACATTTTCGGTGTCAAGCTCGTCAACGGCCGCCCCACGAAGGCCGTCGTTGAGTTCACGAACAACGAGGATGCGCCCATCCAGGTCGCAATGGTCGGTGGTCTGCTCTCTAGCACCAAGGAGCTGCCCGAGGATGCTCACCCCAGCGACGCCATCATTCGCAACCTGACGTCTGCGCGCTACGACCTGACCGTCGAGGCCGGCGACAAGAAGGCAGTCCCCTACTCGTTCGCTCTCGACATGCAACCCCAGGACGTTCTCCTGCAGCTCGTCGCCGTCGTCACCAACTCCAAGGGCGACGTCTTCCAGGTCCAGGCCTACAACTCCACCGCCGCCATTGTCGAGCCCCCCACCAGCATCTTCGACCCTCAGATGTATGTTCAATGGTCAACCGCATTCGGGTGACAGTCGCTGACAATCTCGCTAGCATCTTCCTCTACCTCTTCCTGACTGGAGCTTTCGCCGGCACCCTCTACTTCGTCTACAAGACTTGGATCGAGGCTCTCTTCCCCCAGGCCAAGAAGGCCAAGGCCACCAAGAAGGTCCGCCAGGTCAGCGTCACTGTCCCTGTGGCTGAGACCGATGCCGCTGTTGCCTCCTCTACTGGAAAGAGCTACGATGAGAGCTGGATTCCTGAGCACCACATCAACCGCCCTGTCGCCAAGCGCGTTAAGAGCGGTGCCAGTGGCAAGCTCAAGACCAAGGTTGCTGAGTAGGATGATAGCACACCTGCCCAGATCACCTATAAGCGACGAACCAGGCGCGCATGATGGCCAGCGACTTCTTACACAATGTTAGTAACAGCCTTCGAGCGATCTCTGTGGGATGAAAAAAAAACCCTCTGAGATGCTGCCTATTGTCTGAAATTAAGCAGAGGAAGGGAGACAAACAAAAGCACTGTACAATACTCGCAATTGCACACTAGCTACGTTATTGGAGTCTAACGTAGAAAATACTGGAACGGCAATGTTGCCTGGATGTTCTCCTGCCTTTGTAGTAGTAGAGCCATCGTGTACATCGCCATCTACCTTGCCCGTTACCTTGTCCTGTGATCTTTGCTTTTGGTCTCACTCCCGTTGCTTGTTGCTGTCTGACCGTGTAACTTCCCTAGCAAGCCCTGATGGGATGTGGGCTGATGGCTCAATGTCACCTTCAGTCTCCTGCCGAGCAATCAATTGTTGTGGGTACTTGTCGCGAGACATCACGAACCCTTGTTCTGAAACAAGCAGTCTCGACTGGTCAAGTTATATTTATTTATTGGGCTAGTACTTGCTTATTCTGTGTCGAATTATATGTCGGTCGGATGAAATGCATATCTGTGAGAAAGCTTGCCTCATCCTGAGATGAAGGATTTAGTTCATGTTCCTCTGAGGAGGCCAAACTTTTATAAACACCAAGATATACAAGTTTGCGTCCTTTCTAAACAACCTTTTCTCTTGCTGCAGGTTGCCTCCTGGTGATAAGACAAGGTAGCAATTTGACAGGCCAGATACCCGAGCATACAGCTTGCCGGCGCCGGAACCGGGCTTTGCTTGGTCACTTGGTGAGAGTCTGGGGAACTGCCCAACGTTCAACCAATGGGAGAGCTCCGTTTGGGTAACCACCCGAGAGAGCTCCCCCAAAAGCCAAAAGGGAGCGTGCCCACTGCCCCAAAGCTCCAGCGACGCCAAACCACGCGCAGCTACGCGCTTTCCGAGTTACCTTTTACCGCCCCCCATTCTACTTCCTCCCATTCTTTTCCTCCTTTCCCCAGCGCAAGCAACAACTCAACGCTCAGGTCATTCACTAGGAGGCGCGCATTGGACTGAACCAGCCAGGCTCCCTGTACCTTCCCACATTTTCTGTACAATTTTTCTCCTATTATTTCTTCCGTCTTTTTCTTCCTTTCATCCCGCATCTATATATACCCATACACACACCACACACACGCACACTCTTAACACACACAGTATACGCGATGGCGCCTACCACTGAGGACGAGCCTGTCCAGAAGCGCGGCCGTGGCAGACCCCCAAAGGTCCCCGGCCAGAAGAAGGCCGCCTACGTCCCCACCGGACGTCCTCGCGGCCGTCCCAAGGGAAGCGGAGGCGTCAAGAAGGCGACCCCAGCCAAGAAGACCACCACCTCCACCGGCCGTCGCGGCAGACCTCGGAAGAGCGACGTTGACGCCACCGCCGTTGCTGCCGCAGCCGCCGCAGACGATACTCCCGCCAAGAAGAGTGGCCGTGGCCGCCCACGCAAGTCGGACGTGTCTGCCGCCCCTACCCCCAAGAAGGGCGCGTCCAAGAAGGGAGCCAAGGGCAAGAGTGCATCTGCGGAGGCGGAATCGTCATCTTCCGACGTGGAAGGTGAGCACCAAACTCGTGGTCCCAGACGGGCGCGCGTCTCGCGTGCGTGACCTCCCCGAGGAGGGACGCCAGCTCACTAGGTTGCAGGCAACGGTGATAAGGACACCGACATGGAGGGCTCTAACGCTGATCAGGAGGGGGACGATGAGGTGCGTCGCTGGCTCCCATCGAGGATAATTGGAGGATTATTCGGCTAACCGATATAACACACAGTAAACGGACGATAAGAAGGATGTACATCTACAATCGGGGTCTAGGTTTTTGATTTGGTCCACAGGTCTTGGAAGACATGTAAGGCGTTGGGGATATCGCTTCCAAATTAGCGCGGGAATGGTGTCGGGGTCTTTTGCATGCCTCTGCTATGGCTGCCAGGCACAAGAGGGTTTGGCCAATTATTAAAGATGCCTTATCCGCTGAACACGAGACGATTGCATCGACAGGCTTCTGTTTGCTCCATCTCCTGGAAGGGGTATGCGCGCGCCACGAATTGCGAGGCACATTCACCCCTATTCCCTCTTGTCTATCGCAGCGCCCCTTTTCTCTGTATGGCCCTATGGGCGGGCTCTCATTCCTTTTTCCACTCCACAAACTCAGCATCGAGATGTTCTTTGAGCCGCGCAAACTGGTTTCCAAAGTTCTTGTTGCATCTCCAGCACACCAGGTCGCGCTTCATGAGGTATCCTTCGTGGCCAGGATGACGCCGGGGGTCGTCTTCTGCCAGCGGAAAGTCGGCGACGTCGATCAGAAATGGGGTATTGAAAGAGTTATAATGCTTGCGATGCTTCAAACACTCTGAGTGCATCTCGCGCGACAAGACGTGGACGTGCAAATGGTTCATACTGGGGTGTGCGTGTATCCCGGTGATGATCTCGGCGTGCCAGTCTCTGCCTTTCGGCAGCTCGCCTCCTTCGGCCTCGACGCGGCCGTCGAGGACAGCCTCTCTTGCCCCCTCCGCCTTGCTGCCCCTCGCGAACCGACGCTGCAGCTCCTTGGCCACCAAGTTCTTCAACTTGAGAACCTCCTCCTGTACTTTAGCGAGGAATTCGGGGTCGTCGAAGGCTTCGAAGGGGTTGAGGAGGCTGTGCGCGGGGGATCGTGGGAGGAGCAACGTGTGGATGCTGGCCTTGGGGTAGAGGTCGTTGATCGCGACGAAGTCGTCGTTGTGATATATGACGCGGGAGGCGGGGAACGAGGCAGGGTCTTCGATGTAGACGCCGAGGCCGTCGCGGCTCCTGGAGTGTTTCCCGCGTGAGGACTTCGCGGGCCCTGGTGCCGATTCGGACTTGCGCTTCCTAGTCATCAGCTCCGTGACTGAAGCGTGTGCAAGTCAGCGGTGCGTCTTACAGGCTCGGGGCTAAGGAGAGGGGATGTTGCATACACGCATTTGGAGGCGCCGCTGGAGCGGGAGCTGGGGCAGTCCCTTGGATTTCGTCCACGGTAATGGCATCTTCAGGGTCTGAGTCTGCGCCAGCCATGGTTGATGCTGGGTAGAAAGGCGTCGAGGCGTGCTTGTAGTTTCTAGGTTCGGCTTGGTGGCTGCCCAGATCAGAACTTCAGTCTCACATCATCACTGTTAAACTGGTGCTCTGAATAGGTCGCGGAACGTTTCGGTGACTCACGCGACCGCCGTTGCGAACAGTCGCTCGCGAGACAAAACGGGGCGTATCTAAGTTCAAGAGGATGAAATTCCGACGGCATGTCGGATGGCAAGCAGTACCTAGGGAACAGCTTCCGGAAGGGTTATCCACAGCGGGGTAGCTGCAGCTGCAAGAGGCTCAGCCTCCAATGGAAGTCCCTCAAGGTACAGCGCCCCTGCGTCATCCTTGGGCAGCGAGGGGCACCGGGCGTCCACTGCGGCCACTTCTGCAAGACCACGGGCAAGGTGCGCTGAACGTCAATTGGAGGGTGTTCTGCAGCCTGCGACAAAATTTCCCACTGTGAGAGTGACATTTTGCCGTCCGCTTTACACCTCTCTGTCGCCTCTACTTCCCGCCAGCCTCCCTGCCGTATGGACTGTATCTCCACTTAGGCGCCCATCGAATCGCAGGGACAATCATGGTCAAGAAAGGCAAGGGAAAGGACAAGGCTGCTCCCGCACCGGCAGCCCAACCAGCCGCATCATCGGCCAAGGATGGCGCCAAGGGAAAGAAGACCGGCGGTCTGTCTCTCATGGAGCAGGCTGCCGGTCCCGTCGCCGGAAAGCCGACCGTGAAGCAAATCATCGGCGGCTCTTCGTGGACTGGAAAGCTGCCAGTGAATCTGTTCAACGAGTACTGCCAGAAACAGCAATGGGAGAAGCCCGTCTACGATGTCCGCAAGACCCCCGAGGGTTACGCTTGCTTCGTCACCATTGCGGCAAAGGATCTGAAGACTCGAGAGCTGACTACGCTGGAACCTTTCAAGATCCATCCAGATCACAAGCAGCTCGTCACGAGGCCCACGGCCTTGGAAGCGAGGCACTGCGCAGCCACCTACGCCCTGTTCAGGGTGTGTAGCATGCAGAACAAGCACACCGTGCTGCCCCCGGACTACAAGTCCCTCTGGAAGGACTTCCAGGCCATCAAGCAACAGGACGTCAAAGACGGCAAGGCGTGGCAGTACGATGCTGATCCTTTCAAGACTCTCAAGGAACGCCAGGACACGAAGGCTGCTGCTGAGAAGAAGCGAAAGGAGGCTGAGGCGGCGAAGGAGAAGGCAAAGGCCATGCCTGGAGCAGCTGGCCTGGTCTTGGGCAACGGTTCTGGCAACGCAATGAAGGGGTGGATCACGGCACCCAAGATCGAGATGGGCAAGCGCTCGCGGACACAGATCGAGGCTCTCATCCAGAAATATGTGGTCTGGAACCCCAACAAAGTCCAAATGCCGCTGTCCCAGCGAAAAGGCATTACAGACGAGCTGAGCAAGCTCGGTTTCAGGCGCAGCCACGTTGAAGAGGCAACGTCAATCTGCAAGGACCGGGAGGAGACTCTGGAGTGGCTGTTGATTCACGTTCCCGAGGACGACTTGCCACGCTGGGCGCTGCCTGAGAGCTACGCTGCGGGTATTTCGGTTGCATCCATGGACCTTAAGAAAGAGGCTGCAATCAAGCGCCTGTCGGAATCAGGCTACGCGCTGGACTTGTGCGCTCGCATATTTGAGGAGGCTGGCAACAGCGAGGGCAGGGCCGCAGAACTTCTGCAGCAACGTCTCGTGGGAGAGTCGGAGGCAGGGACATGGATGTCAGCAGAAGACTTGTTGCCGCCCGGCGTCACGGCAGAGGAGCTGTGGGAGGATGAAGTCGCTGCCATGGAGTCTTCATTCGGCGACCACTTTAAGCAAACTTCCCCCGACATCATTCAAGTCAAGCTCGAGTCGGTCAGGAACGGCAACAAGTCAGTAGACACAGCCGTTCAGGTGCGCAAGTCGCCAAACTACCCTGCTCAACTCATTTTCACCGTTGTCGCGCAACTCCCCGCGCAGATCAAGTTGTCTATCATCAAGCAGGCTGTGGCCTACCTCGATGAGTCTTACAGCGAGGAGCCTATGAAGATCTTCGTGGCCATCGACTGGATCCAGCAAAATATCAACGACATTGTCGAGCGCCCTGGAAAGTTGATCGACATTGCCTCAGTAGCGTCGACGGCGTCAGAAGTTCCGAACGACTCTCGGCCACGCAGAGCCGCACGCTCCCAGAGACCTCCCAAGCCGATCTCTTGGACACCGGATCCTCAGTCGCGAGAGGAATGGATGCGGAGGAATGAAAACCCTGCGTTCAAGAAGATGGTCACCAAACGCCAGTCCCTTCCGGCGTGGCAGGTTCAAGACGATATCATCCGCACTGTTAGGGAGAACCATGTCACCATTATCAGCGGAGAAACCGGATCTGGAAAGTCAACACAATCGATGCAGTTTCTTCTGGACGACCTCTACGACCGCGGGCTTGGAAAGTGTGCTAATATGCTGGTAACGCAGCCCAGGAGAATCTCAGCTCTCGGTTTGGCCGACCGTGTAGCTGAGGAACGGTGCACCAGAGTCGGCGAAGAAGTTGGTTATGCCATTCGCGGCGAGAACCGAAGGAGCAACCAAACTCGCATCACGTTCGTCACGACCGGTGTCCTTCTCAGGAGGCTGCAGACTTCTGGCGGAAGGATTGAGGACGTTGCCGCTTCGCTTGCAGACGTCAGTCACATTGTCATTGACGAAGTACACGAGCGCAGCTTGGATACGGATTTCCTCCTGACGATCGTGAGAGAGGTCATGAGGATGCGGAAAGATCTTTTGAAGCTGGTGCTGATGAGTGCCACTTTGGATGCTGCCTCTTTCAAGACCTATTTCACCTCCTCAGGCCTGGATGTTGGCTTGGTGGAAATTTCCGGACGGACGTACCCGGTGGAGGATTACTACCTCGACGACATTGTCAGCATGACGGGTTTCAAGGGGGACGTCGGCGACTTCGATGACTCTAAAGGCGACTCGATGGGCAAGACTATCCAGAAACTTGGTCACCGCATCAACTACCACCTCATCGCCGAAACTGTCAAAGAGATCGACGCGGATCTTGCATACCATGACAAGCCTGGAGGAATCCTCATCTTCCTGCCCGGCGTGGCAGAAATCAACCAGGCTTGCAATGCGCTTAGGTCTGTTTCGTCGCTGCATGTCCTGCCGCTCCATGCTTCTTTGGAGACGAAAGAGCAGAAGCGTGTCTTCGCCTCACCGCCGCCTGGCAAGAGAAAGGTCGTTGTTGCCACCAACGTAGCAGAAACTTCCATCACCATCGATGACATCGTCGCCGTCATTGACAGCGGTAAGGTCAAGGAGACTACCTATGATCCGCAGAACAACATGCGGAAGCTGCAGGAGAACTGGGCTTCCCGAGCGGCGTGCAAGCAGCGACGTGGTCGTGCAGGCCGAGTTCAGGCAGGCAAATGCTACAAGCTCTACACCAGGAATCTCGAGCAACAGATGGCCGAGAGACCTGACCCCGAAATCAGGCGAGTACCGCTGGAGCAAATGTGTCTGTCGGTCCGCGCCATGGGAATGAGGGACGTGGCTGCCTTCCTTGCCCGGTCACCTACACCACCAGAGAGCACAGCAGTCGAGGGAGCTATCAAGCTGCTGCGCAGAATGGGCGCCCTTGACGGAGATGAGATGACGGCGCTGGGCCAACAGCTTGCCATGATTCCTGCCGATCTCAGGTGCGCAAAGCTCATGGTGTACGGCGCCATCTTCGGGTGCCTGGACGACTCTGTCACCATCTCGGCGATTCTCAGCACCCGCAGTCCGTTCATGTCACCGTCGGACAAGCGGGACCAGGCAAAGGAGGCGCGCATGCGCTTCTCCAAGGGCGATGGCGACCTGCTCACCGACCTGGAAGCCTTCCGGCAGTGGGAAGAGATGAGATACGACGGTGCGGGACAACGCCAGCTTCGCGCGTTCTGCGATGACAATTTCCTCTCCTACCTGACGCTCTCCGATATCTCGGCCACCCGGATGCAGTACTACACGGCCCTCAAGGAAATCGGAATCGTCGGGTCCAACGAGATGGCTTCGGGTAGATCCATGGCCCTCCTCCGCGCCCTCACGGCTTCTGCGTTTAGTCCGCAAATAGCGCGCATTCAGTACCCGGACAAGAAGTTCACCAGCACAGTGTCCGGTGCCAAGGAACTCGACCCCGAGGCACGTATGATCAAGTACTTTACACAGGAGAACGGGCGTGTCTTTGTCCACCCTAGCAGCACGCTTTTCGACAGCCAGGGATTCTCTGGCAGCGCGACGTTTTTGTCGTATTTTACTATGATATCTACAAGCAAGACTTTTATTCGGGATATAACTCGTAAGTGATGAGAAAAATCGAAAAGGCACGGTTTGCTAACGACCCGCAGCTTTCAACTCGTACACATTGCTCCTTTTCTCTGGCGCAATTACTCTAGACACGCTGGGCAGAGGCCTCGTCGTTGACGAATGGCTACGGCTCCGCGGTTGGGCTCGGCTGGGTGTGCTGGTTTCGAGGCTTCGGGGGATGGTGGACGACGTAATTGCGCTCAAGATCGAGAACCCGGGTCTGGATCTTACAGACAACGAAGTGATCAAGACGGTTGGAAAGTTGATAGAGCTGGATGGACTTGATGCATGATAGAACTGGACGGCGCTAGACCACGCGAGCCACGAGAGTGAGCAGGGCTGAAATAGACTAGACTACTGTGCGCGACGGCAGTTCTCACAAGGTGCCCTGCGCCTTCAAGAGCGGGTGCCAGCGCCATCTCAAACCCAATGAGTCTTGCCCATGGGGCTGTTTCATTCGACTGTTCAACCAGCGTCGCATGTGCGGCCCTAACGGGGAAAGGTGCAAAAAACACACGTATGGATGAATAAGGTCGACGAGGATACATGAGTGAGAATTTCGGGAAACGCTGGCGCTCTCAACGCGACACAGCTCAAACAGCCAAACAACTCACCCCCCAACACCGCGACGCATCTCCAAGCAGTGTGGGGTTCCTCTTACACTTGAGTGGATAGGTGCATCAGGTTCCTGGGGATCGGCAACCGGGATGCAGCAAGGACGTTGGGGAGGGACGCGGGGTAGCTCGGCATCCAATGAGTGCGAGGGCGCGACTCCCCCAAGTCGAGTCTGCAACGGACCTACCACGCACGAACGCACGCCCGCAAACAAATGCAGCTCGTGCGTTTGCGCTTTTCCCATGTTCCTCTCCCTTCAAGCTCCGACGACGATTTGCTGTCCGAATGGCTGTCACTGAACGGCTGTGCTCTCGACGTCTCTGACCGACTGCCCCTTCTCGTCGACTCCCTCGTTCGATGATAAGTTCAGCGACGCCATGAAGCTTACCACGCCACTTACGGAAGCGGCTGCCGTCGTCCTCATTTCCCCGCTGGTGGTTCTAGCGGCTGCGCGACCCCCATTCATCGATCCGGAGTCTCTTCCTACAAAGCCCATATTCAAGGGGCCGTGGGATAGATTCAACAAGGCACCCGTGGACAAGGCCCGAATCACTCCCTCCCGAATATGGGACGTCGAGGGGAACATCACCACCTCCCTGCGAACGGTGAAGGTCGGAACGGCGGCGGCAGGCGCATTTGATCATGGCATCACAATCGGGCCCGGCGGTGTGTTGACTTTGGAATTTGAAGAGAATATCGCTGGACGGTAGGACCCCGGACGCTCACCTGCGAAGCTGCTCTTCCACTGACAAAACGTGTTGCCGGCAGCGTTTGCTTCGACGTTTCCTCTGTTGGCAACGACCCCGAGATAAATCTGGCATACTCCGAGTCCTCGTTTTTCGCCGGGCCCCTGCCGGACACCACGACGGAAAAGCTGGAGCGAGACCTCCCTTTGAACTTCGAGTTCGGCGACAAGACCGGCACGGTCTGTGTGGGCAAGGAATTCATACGGGGCGCGTTCAAGTACCTCACCCTGCAAATGCCGGAATACCCCGTTTTTCCTGGTCACGCAGTTATTCAAGAAGCCCGCCTGGGCGATCAAGAAGTGCTGGGTGGTGATGAGGCGCCCGTCGATCCGTCGGATAGGGACGGATACCACAAGCCTTGGGTGACGATCAAGAACCTCTGGGTCAACTGCACTGCTTTCCCGTCGCAGTCCAACGGCCGCGCCTACACGGGATTTTTCCACAGCTCCAGCAACGTGCTCAACCGCATCTGGTACGCCGGCGCATGGACACTGCAGCTCTCGACTCTCGATCCGAGGGAGGGTTCGGCCATCATCGACTACAACCGCAACGTCGACCACAACGAGTCCCCGACTGGGTCGTGGTATTCGAATTTCACCATTGCGAACGGGACGACCGTCACAACGGATGGCGCAAAGCGCGACCGCATCGTATGGCCTGGCGACATGTACATCGCGGTACCCGGCATCGCCGTCAGTACATACGACATGCTCGCCGTCCGCAATGCTCTTGACGTGCTCTACGAACACCAATATTCCGATGGCTCCCTACCGTACGCCGGTCCGCCACTTGGGTACCGCGGGGAGTTCAGCGACACATACCACTTGCACACCCTTCTTGGCACCTACAACTATGTAAAGTTTTCAGGGGATGTTGATTGGCTCGCAAAAAGATGGCCAGCATATCTGAAAGCCCTGAACATCAGCATCGACAAGGTCGACCACACCGGCCTCATGCATGTCACGAGCGGGGCCGACTGGCTGCGCCCAGGCATGACGGGTCACAACCTCGAGGCCAGCGCGATCCTCAGCACGGTGTTGGGAAAGAGCATTAAGCTGGCTGAATGGCTTGGCGACAACCGTCCTGCCGCTCGCCCTCACGGAGTCTGGGCTGGGCTTCGTACCGTTATGAATGCCGGCCTCCAACAGCTTTACTGTGAAGACACGGGTCTCTACTCGGACAACATCGGCCGGCGAAGCTGCAGGGGACCGGATCACACCGATCCTCAGGATGGCAATAGCTGGGCACTGATCTCTGGCGCAACGCACTACTCTAGAGGACAGGTCGTATCCCAGAGTCTCAGGTCGCGCTGGACGAAGTACGGTGCGCCCGCCGTCGAATTCCCCAACGTCATCTCACCCTTCGTCTCCTCCTTTGAGCTCCTGGCGCACTCGGCCGCCGACAACCACGATGCCGCCGTTGAGCTCATGCTCCTCGAGTGGGCCTATCTCCTCGACGGACCCGGCTTCACCAACTCAACCCTCGCCGAAGGCTTCCGGACCGATGGCGACGTACAGTATCCGGCATATTGGTCTGCTGCTCGCAACTCGCACTGCCATGGCTGGTCGTCGGGGCCGACTTCCGTCCTCACCAGTGAGATTCTAGGTATCCAGCTGACTGCTCCCGCGGGCAGCGAGTGGACGGTTAGACCCCATCTTACCAAGTGGCTCGGCTTTGCGAGGGGTGGCTTTGCCACCACGCAGGGTGCTTTCGAAGTAAAACTCACCCGAGTAGTGACCTCGACATCGTCCCCAGCAAATAAAGAAGAGAGACGCCGCGGACAGATCATCGAGATCACAACTCCGGAGCACACTAAGGGCACGTTCCAGTGGGATCCCTCCTCGGTCAAGTTTGACATTGAGGGGGGTCGAACAACAGCCTGGGTTGCCTGGGAAGATGACGGGCAGACCCGAGGCTCCAATGGGCCCGTAGAGCAGCTCGACGTCGCCCTCGGTAGGGTCGAGGCGCCAAGCGAGGAAGAATGGTATCGCCAGAGCTTCATATACCGCGATGACACGCGTTTGGTATACGACGACTCGTTCCGCGAGCCGGAGATGGTCGAGCGGGAGGCCGGCGTGGTCGACTGGTCTGCGCTGGAAGCAAACTACGCGCCGCCTCTTACTGAGATGTTTCAACCCTCGGGGCGATCTGCTCATGTGTAAAATTATTCGGTTCCGTGTCTCTCTTGTCTTCTCTGGAGTAACCTCGACGAGAATGATTGCAAAAGGGGTTTTTAATGTATGTGGCGCGGACTGACTGCGAGTTTGGCAGGGCGCATGTGTACAATATTCTTGTCTTACTCGGTCTCTCTGTACTGTTTTCCGACTCTGCCTAGCTATGAATGAATGATAGATGCAACGGAAAGTTACTCTTACTTGAAAAAACGCCGCTTCCAGACTCCTTGTTTATATGACCAGATCAGATATAGCCCCTTTCCTCCTTTCCTGGCTCATAATCGGTTTGTTTCAGATGTCATTTTTCCTTTTGATAAGCTCCATAATCCTGTCTAACGCAAAACGAAGGGTATCGATACGAATTCCGTCACTCCTACAACTACATCTCGGTAAACAAAAGGGGGTGGGGGAGAGACATAGCCCAAAGATGAGAAGACAAAAATGGCAGAAGAAATGAAAGGAAAGAGAAGTACGATGACTGCTCAGTAGAGCAGCTCTCCACTATCCACCATCCTGGTGAACTTGTCATCGGGGTCGACGAATTGGTAGTCTTCCCCGCGCACCACGCGGTCCACCTCCTCGCGGACGAAGGGGTAGACGTCCTTCCAGGCGTTGCGGCCCATCCAGCAGTCCAAGTGTCCGTACCCGGGCACGACGCGGCGGCGGTACTGGATGCCGCCCTGGACGCCGCCGTCGCGCTCGCCGCTGCGGGAGCCAAAGGTGTCGCAGAGGACCTCGTAGGTCCTCTCCGTCGCCTCGGGGGTCAGCACGGCGTTGTCGCGGCCGACGAAGAGCATGATGGGGATGCCGCGCAGCCTGCGGATGTTCTGCGGCGTGGTGAGAGGCTGGAAGAGTGGGCCGTTGGTCATGACGTGGCCGTCGAACCCTTGCTTCATGAGCAGCTGCAGCTGCGTCATGTTGACGCCGCCGAAGAAGCGGTCGATCTGCCTGTGCGTCGCCTCGTTGAGGTTGCTGTGGTTCCAGCACCGGCCGAAGACGAGAGTGCAGCGGTGGCAGGAGGCGTTGTTGCAGATCTCCTTGCGCTCCTCGGGGTAAAGACGCAGGAGCTCGTTGAGGGCGCGCTGGAGGATGCTGTCGTCCTTGGCCGTGCTGCAGGAGAACCAGTTGCCGAGCACCATCTTGTACATCTTGTCGAGGGGTATGGGCCCCGCCATGACCTTGGCCATGTTGAGCGTGCTCCAGATGGGGTTCATGAATACTTGGCTGCAGGTGATGCCCTGGATCCAGTTCCCGGGGATCGTGCCGTCGAGCAGGCCGCAGGAGAAGGCGACGCTGCCCATACAGTGGGCAATGGTGTAGATCTTGTTGTCCTTTGAGTTGCCCTCGGGGTAGCACTCGCGGATGTACTCGATGCAGGCCTGGAGGTCGAGCCGGGCGTCGTAGGTCGTCCAGTTGTTTTGGGCGACCATGAGCTGGCCGATACGGTGCACGGTGATGAAGACACGGTAGCCGGCGCGCGTGAAGTAGTTGACGGCGTTGTACTTGATCGTCGGAAGCGAAAAGATTTGATGGTCGACCGCGGCACCCGGTATGAGGAATAGGTTCTTCGGCTCGACGTTCTTGTTGGTCGGCTCCCACATGTGCATGCGGGTCTTGACGCCGTCTCTCGCGACAATCACGAACGAGGCAGTCGGTGGGGTGTCGTTGACATAGCCCGTGTAATTGACGCTCGGGTGTTGCAAGGGGGTGAAGGGCGCCAGGAACAACGACAGAGACTTGCGGGTGAAGTAGGTGAGAAAGCTCGCCGCGCTGTAAACCTTCCTGACGAGGCTGCTGCCCGTGGGGGTCATCGTCATGATTTGAGAGACAAAGTCGGCAGGCTGAATGTGCATGATGCCCTTCGCGACGACCTTTCCAAGACGCCACGGCTCTTCGCAATCCTCGGCCTCCAAGTGGCGAGGGGGCTTGGAAATGGTCACATAGAGAGTGCTGGTGGCCTTCCAGAACTGGAAAGGGGCCAAAGCGACCGACGAGTCGACGACCTTGTACCCGTGGAAGTGATACCTCTCGTTGTTGACGCCGCGGAGTTCGAAGTCGTAGGTCATGTTCCGCGTGCCGGGGGCTTTCTGGTCGAGGATGAAGAGGTTGAAATCACCTCTTTGGACCATGAAAGGAGACCCGGGGATGGTAGGGCAAGCGAAAGTTCCCGTGAGCATGGCTGAATGGTCGGGCTCCTTGATCATGGACTTGGTGTTGAAGGCCTGGACGCTGAGGAAAAACCTAGCACTCTCGCAAAGGCTCTTGGCAGTTCGGTATGCCAGCTCGTATGTAGCCCTCTTGTCGGCGACCAACCCGTCGTCGCGATGGACGAACCCAGACATGACCTCCGTGAAGCCAAACCCACCAGCCTTTGACTTGCTGGCTTGGTGGATCAGTGACTTGGCTTCGTGGATCTTCTGGCACTCGTTGGCAAGCTCCACACTGTCGCGCTCGTCCTTGGGCGCGAACTGCGGCTCGCCGAAGAGATCGAGGATGCCGTTTTTATTGGGGTGGATCATGAGCTCTCTCCTGTGGATGTGGGCATCCACTGCACGCTCAGCCAGGGCGGTGATAGTGGCGAATGGGTTGACGCCTATGGCACCGGGAATGACAGCGGCATCCGTCACGATGAGACCGGGATGAGTCTCTTCGTCGTCGCCGGTGAACACTTCACCAACATCGTTGGTTACGCCCGTGGCTCCGGTGTCATCGCGAGCCATACAAGCTCCACTAGAACCTGTTAGTGCAAGTATTCACGCAGGTAGTAGGTGCGAGCTTACCCGATAGGATGGACGGTGACTTGTTGGCCTCCCATCAAGGCATGGAAGGGGTTGTTCACAAAGGTGCCGCCCATTGCTTGGGTCGCCTTGGCAAGCAAGTCGTTCAGCTTCCGGACATGGTCGCTGCGCCCGACACCGAGGAACTCGAGGACGGGCTTGTCGTCCTTGAGAGTGAGCATTGCCTGGCTACTGTCATGCGACATGACCAGGTAAACCTGCGTGTTGTCCATGGAGCCACCCTGGCGGTAGGCGCCGAAAATGTGGCTTCGGTATCTGGCGAAGTTGGATCGCACCTTCTCGGCGAACGATTCGCCAGTGCATTCGACACTGCCAGGCATCATCTCCAGCAATGTCTGCAGGAATGGCGTCAACGACCGGGGAATAGCGCCCTCCTGAATCACGTATCCGTCGAGGGGATTCTCGTGTCCTTCACGATCGTCAATGATGGAGTTGATCGTTGGGCCAACTGGATTGTATGGGTTCGGGAAAGGCTTCCCAATGGCATTTGCCTCTTCGTCCATGTTGTAACTGATCAAGTATTAGCATCTGGCTGCACGGGAGAACGAGACAGGTTATAATCACCCAAAGCCGAGCATATCACCGTTGCCGCTCATGTTCTCGCCAATGCGAGGGCTCATGGAGAGGCCCATCTCCCTGCTTCTCAAGAGAATCTCTGTGGTTCCAATTGATCCAGCTCCCAGGAAGACGCATTCTTTAGCATGGACCCACATCAAATCTCCGTGCAGGTTGGCCTTGAAGTGGCCTCTGTTGCGACCATGCCATGCGAAGAAGATGATGTAGCCGCCGACATCCGGCTCGGCCTTCTTGATATATCGAACCTCGCATTCGCAGAACATTTCGGCTCCCCAGTTCCAGGCATCGGCGAGGTACGTGACAAGGGTGGTCGTTTTGGAGCCATCGTTGACGCCGGTGCAGTCCTGGCCGGTCAAGGCTGAGGGGCTCATCTCCACGCCGGTGCTGTTGGGGCCGTTGCGGAACCTTGTCGTCTGAGGGACCATTCTGAACTTACTCGAGAGGCCGAGGGCAGCCGCCTGTTTCTTCAGGAGGCTGACCTTGGGCAGCTCGGGCCAATCGTCTGGGTACTCGGTAGGCTCTAGAACATCGCGGGCCATCTGATAGTCTGATGCCAGCATAAATCAGTATCAAGCTCGAAGTACACGCCCGGCTGCGCTCCAACTTACACTTTTTCAGACCCTGTGGGTTTTCTCTGATAGACTTGGGCCAGATGGGCATGGACAGAGTTCCCTCGTCAGCTTCAAGGAAGACGTTGGCATTCATCAAACTGGTCCCTCCCAGTCCTGGTAAATAAGTCAGCGTGAGACCAACGGGGAAACGTCAGGGGTTGGGGGCGAGTCGCATACCATTGCCTACAATCGCATTCAGTCCCTTTCCAAAGATCAAATGATACATGCCAGTCGGGTCGCCTCTCTCGATGGTAGTGCTTGGAAGCCATCCAGGGGCAAACTCGCCGGAAACGTGAACCTGATCGAAGGCATCGAGAACACCACTGGGATATTCACCCGGCCATTTCTCTTGGCCACGCTCCAGCACGCAGACTGACTGGCGTTTTCCTTTGGCATCTTTACTTCGTGCCATGCGGGATGCAGCGACAGCACCTCCGTAGCCTGAACCGATCACAACGCAGTCATAGCTGTGGCGCATCAGCTCCACAGGCTTTGAGATACGAGGATATTGCCTGCGGGCATCGTCCTGGTATGTGCGGATGTTGGCGTAGCCCCGCGATCTAGGAGCGTTGTCCTCTTCATGGATGCCGAAGGTGGGAATTCGATGCGACTTGCTATATCTGATGCCGTTGCTGGGAGGTTCCTCTCGATACGAGCGGTAGGAGGCTGAGCTTGGATGAGGACCAGGCGAGAATCCGTTCACCCGAGGAGAAGAGCCGTTGGTGCCGTTTGACGTTCCGTTGACTTCCGCGTGGTATCCGTTGACCCCGTTGCCATTGGTCTTGCTTGATGACGACTCAACACCATTCGCCGTGGTCTCGTCGGTTGCCATTGGAGCCATCTGTGAGACGCGCTCGGCGCTCAAGGGGAGACACAGCTGAAGGGACTGAACCTGGAGTTGGAATTGTCCGGTCTCGATGTTCCAAAGACGATGATGGGATTACCTTTTCGTGGCACCCGTGTAATAACAATTAACTAACAATAACAAGTTACTGAGCAGCTGGCGTGGGTAGAATAGAAGGGTCCCGAGGGGGGAGTAAGACGGATTCTATATAATAACAAGAGAGTTGGAAATCTAAGGGGGGTTCCGGAGAGGACGGGCTCACGGGAGAAGATATACGAATGGTTAACGGGGATTCCACGACTGGCTAAGCAGAGGTGCGCCGCGCGAACTATTCCTAGTAAGAAATCTCACACTAGTGATGTGCACTTGAGTTGATGGACAGCCCACAGACGAGAAACGACATCTTGGGTGACCGGGGTACCGGGAGGATCCTTGCCAGACCCTCCATGGGAGCATGGATGTACGGTATCCGTACCCTCCACTCCACCACACCACGGGGACATCGATTCGGTAAGGAACGGTACCGAGGTCGTCATCTCTTGCAAGTCGCGGCTGCCGAGTGTCAATGAACGGCGACGAAGCTGCGTTCAATCTTTTCGCGGAACTTGAGTCAGGCAATCAGGTCCAGGCAAGGCAAATGGCGCGATGGTGATGATTGACGGATGACAGCACGATGGGCTATCGCCCAAGTCTCAAGGTTCACACCCTCAGGGGACGGACCTGAACCCATATTGCGCATCTTGTCAACTGCGCAGGTCCGCCCAGACGAGGCTGGCTGTGGGCAGACACAGGAGCCGAGGGTCCGAAGTAGGAAATGACAATGACAACGGGCGTGGAGGGTGTGTGAGACTTTGAGGGTTCAGCGCCATCCGGCACCGAGCCCGCAGCTGCGCAGACGCAGAGGTGCGGAAGGGCAGAAGGGGTCGCCGAAAATACCCTAGGGGAGCAGCTGAGGAGGTCTTCGGTGGGCAGTGAAGACACTACTGCAGACAGAAGCGTCCATTGGCCAAGATGAAGCAGTCATGATCAGAAGAAACGCAGCGGTCTCGCCCTTTGCGCCAATGGACGACACCGATAACACTTTCGAGTGGTGGGTGGGCATTTTCGAGCTGAGGGTTGCGACTTGTGAGCACCAGCAGACTGCAGCAGTAGCACCGGAGGGGTACTACGTGGTGGAGCAGCCGTCCGCCCCCATGTTGCTTTATGAGAATAAAAAAAGTTCTGCCTGCGCGCAAAACGACCAATTAAAACGTCCAAATCGTTTTCTCATCGGTTTTTACCAGGCGCGGTCACTGGGTACCTGAACCCCACTATCCACCTAAGTACTTAGTGTTCTCCACTTGACGGCGTGGTTGCCCGTTTGGACGGCGCGCCCATGTTTGGTTTGAGCTCTCATCCGAGAAAGTGACTGCCCAGGGCAGCATCGGCCAAGCCATCATCAAATCATCAAGCCGGTCTGCACATCAAACAAACATCAGGGGACAGGCTTGACTCCGAATTGCTCAAGGCAGCCACCTACCAATATCCACGCAGCCGTCGACACCGAAGCTACGGCACAGGGCCCCAAGCCAGCCGCAACCGTTAGATATTGATGGAGCCGCAATCCTGGCGGCGGACTTCAGAGTCTCACCGGTCGGGGTCGGAATAGGTAGGAATGCCTGAGAGAACTCGACTTGCATAACAATTCCAGCTCTAATCCGTCGGTGCTTTGGAGTATGTCCCAGTCCGCCAGTCTGCCAGTGACTACGTTGATACTAGTTCGTAGCTAGGCGAGACGCCGCCTCGCCCGCCCACCGGCTTGCAATACCGCGAGGCTTTTCTGCACTGAGACATTGGCTTAAGTCAACTTGATGTATTTACCTCCTCGCTCTCTGGTATCTGCAATACATCGATCGGTAAGAGAAGGAAGGAATGGGGGCTCTAGAGAGTTTTGGTTCTGGCGTAAGACGACCAACGGGGGAGGCGCAGGGCTACGGTCGGCATGCTGCTCGGATCGCCATTACCATCTAGAGAATGGTTGCGCCTATTGGTCCGAAAGCGATTATTCTGGTTGGCCATATTCGATTTCTCTTCGTAAGATGGGGGTTAGGGGCGGCACGTGAAGATGCTTGAGGAAGAGGTGGGGTTGAGTGGGGTTGCTGTTGGTTGGTGATGAGAGTCCAGTGTCACAATGTGATTTGATGTGGTGTGGTGCTTTAGTTCAAGATAGGTATTAATTACAGTGTACGGATAGAGGCTGACATCCATTGGCATTGGAGCCCGAGCAGAAGGTCAGAGTCCGAGACCAATTCCATTGACAGAACTTTCCCCTGGGAAACGCGGAGCTTCCCTCTCCTCGGTACTTACACTGTAATAAGCTGAGAAGAGCCAATGATGACGACAAGGCCTTCGCGGCAAGGACCCGTAGTGGAGACATGAAAGAGGTCGTGTTCGGCCTGCCTAGGTACACTGATGAGATGGGTACTAGGTATCCGGCCCTGGTTGCAACTACCTACGTAGGTAGCGGGTACGTCCAACACCTGTCGTGTACCTCTAGGCCGGGGGCTGTGGACGCAAGGAAGCTGCACTGCGCCTTCGTTGCAACTTGCCAGTCGGTTGGTACCTACGGATACCTGCCCTGGCCATTCTTACCTACCTATCCAGGAACCTAGGTACCTAGGTCACGGCATCCGCGGTGCCGCCTGCTCAAGGCAACCACGGGGCTGAGGTGAGCTGTAGCCTGTGCCTGCAGCACGCAGCACCGCGTCTGCCATGTCGTCAGGTTGGTTCCATCGTTGGTCGTCCGTCATTTCCTGACTTTTGCTGTCCCTCCCGATTCATCTCTTCCATTGGTAGATGGCTCCTTGCCCCAGTCGTAACCCCCAACTCAGCCGTCAGCAATCGTTCGACCAACAATGCACTTGAAAGCGGCCTCCACCGTCGGTACCCAATGCCCGTCGCCCGTCAGCGGATGCCCCGAGTCGGTGGTGCGCTTCCTTGGGTAGGGCTGAACGCCTTTTATATCTGCCCCGGACGGGTTACCTTGGATACTTACTTCGGACGGTCCTTTTGCAGGGGTTGGTCCACGAGCGTGTGGCCCTTGCGATACATGGATGATGCCTCCAGGGGTTCAGGCCGTTTTGCTTCCGAAACTTGACATCATGCCTGTCACTGGCAGGCGACACTAGACGAGGCGTCTTCACCGAGTATGTACGAAGTGCACGAAAAGGATTCCGCCAACTGTGCCCCCTCGATCCCCCCGACCACAAGACCGAGTTATCGAAGGAGACGTTGGATCAGCGGTGCCTCTACAGAGGAAGACGGGCCGAAGACGAATGCCGGTCTCGACTCTTGTGTTGCGTCAAAATACAACTCCGCCCGCACTCGACCAACAAGGATTGATTGTCCACGGTAATCCCATAGCGTCGTTGGAAGGCGTCGGGTTCGCTGAAAACGCCACAGTTTCTGAGTCCACCACTGTAAAGCACGATATTAATATCTGTACGTCAAATAAAGCATACGCCGCATGCTGTGTCGCCTTGTACCTCCGTCGAGACCAGCCGGCATTATCGTCGGGTGGTTTCACAGACACGCAAATTCCCCAGATTTTGACACTTGGAACCGTCATACAAAAGTCTTTTTCGGGGCAGCATGCAGTATCGTCACGATAATGGCTGCCGTATTTAGAGGGTCCTAGAGGGTCCTCTCCTCGAGATTCAGCTTCGACATGGCGCCGGATTCTGCAGGACAACCACACTATTTTGTCGTTGGCGAATGTAAGCCCGGCTCCTTCCCACGCCTGCAGTCCAAGCCGCGGGATGCGCATTCCGTATGTTGCACTGCCACGTTCGCGCCGGGTAGCCACCTACCTCCCGTCACGGAAATCGCGCGAGTTTCATGTCTCGGAATAGCTATATTGCGTTCTTGAAGCATCTCGCACTGGGTCTTGTCACCTCCTAAGGCCTTGTAGAAGCAAGCTGGTCGGTCAGGCCACCTACCATGCCGGGTCATTTCGCTGTCAGCCCGTTGGCCCAATCAACCGAATAAAGCCTGGCCTTGCGCAAGATGTCGGTGATGATGAAAGCAGGACGAAACTGTCCAGTTATCCGGTCAATGCTGGGATATCCCAAGGCGGAATGGCCGAAGATCTGGCTGACACTCCCACGTGGAACGGAATCGAAGATTATCTAGGTAAAATTGGGACTCCCAAGGCTCCGTATCATCTCTCGTCAGCAGCATATTGTCAGTCCCCGGAAACCCACCCATCGGCTTTTCCCAGCCTGTGTAAGTTCTCACAGGATTCGAATCCTAATGTTCCTTCCTTCGGCAGTTGCGAATCGGGGGCCGAAATGGTTGCAGAATTCAGAACGAAGTCCGCGCCTCATCTCCATGCATCATCACTTGCTTCATCACTTGAGCGACGGAAAGGGCTCGTAAAACAAAAAATGCTTGGTATCGAACTATCTCAGGTATCCCTCCCACCAACGCCAGCTCCAAAATGCAATAGGACGTTACACCGAAAAATCCTCAAGTCATCAGTCCGACAACCCATCGTCTCGAGGTCGAGACGGGGGCTTCTTCATGTCCATCTCATTATCCCGCGGTGAACGCTTAGTTCCACCAGTCGCCCTGGTCGTGCATGGCGCGAGCGACCTTGACGAAGCCGGCAATGTTGCTGCCGGCAACCAAGCTGGGAAGCTCGCCCTCGCCGCCCTTGACGTACTCCTTGGCGGTGTTGAGGCCGTTGAAGAAGGCGTCGGTCATGATGTCCTTGAGCTTCTGGTCGACCTCCTCACGGGTCCAGCTGAGGCGCTGGCTGTTCTGGGCCATCTCGAGACCAGAGACGGCGACACCACCGCAGTTGGCAGCCTTTCCAGGGGCGTACCAGATGGCCTCGGCACCCTTCTCCTTGCGGTGGGCCTCGAAGACGTCGATGGCCTCCTGGGTGCAACCCATGTTGGAACCCTCGGCGATGGCAATGCAGCCAGCAGCGATGAGGGCCTCGGCCTCCTCCTTGGAAACCTCGTTCTGGGTGGCGGAGGGGAGAGCGATGTCGACCTTGCCGACGTGGGTCCAGGGGCGAGCGCCCTTGATGTACATGAAGGCGCCCTTGTGGTCGAAGTCGGTCAGGGACTTGCGCTCAACCTTGAGGGCGGCGATGGCGTCGATCTGCTCGGGGGTGAAAGCGGCGTCGCCCTCGGCGACAAGGCAGCCCTGGGAGTCGGACAGGGAGACGACGGTGGCACCAAGCTCGATGCACTTCAGGGCGGCGTACTGGGCGACGTTGCCGGAGCCGGAGATGGCCACGCGCTTGCCGGCGAAGGTGCCCTTGCCGGCGTACTTGAGCATCTGCTCGACGTAGTAGACGACACCGTAACCAGTGGCCTCGGGGCGGATCAAGCTACCACCCCAGGTGAGGCCCTTGCCGGTGAGAACACCCTCGAACTTGTTGCGCTCCTGGCGGTAGCAGCCGAACAGCCAGCCGATCTCGCGACCAGAAACACCGATATCACCAGCGGGGACGTCAGTGTCGGCACCGATGTGCTTGGAGAGTTGGCGCATGAAGGCAACGCAGAAGCGACGGATCTCAGCATCGCTCTTGCCCTTGGGGTTGAAGTCGGAACCACCCTTGCCACCACCCATGTTGACTGTCTGTGAGTTAGCAAGGCCGTGGTGACCCGTTGTGGGGTATCCGGGGTTGACTTACGGCCGGTCAGGGCGTTCTTGAAGATCTGCTCGAAACCGAGGAACTTGAGGACAGACAGGTTGACGGTGGGGTGGAATCTCAGGCCGCCCTTGTAGGGGCCCAGGGCCGAGTTGAACTGGACGCGGTAGCCGCGGTTGACCTGGAGCTTGCCCTTGTCATCCTCCCAGACGACGCGGAACTGAATGACGCGCTCGGGAATGGAAACGACCTCGAGGGCGGTCTTGTACTCGGGGTACTGGGTGAAAAGGGAGGAGTTCTCGAGGGTGCTGACCAGCTCTGGCAGGTTGTTAGCATCGTGCGAAGCCAGAGGCGATCTCGAGGTGTCGACATACCGTTGTAGGCCTGCTCGAACTCGGGCTCGGAAGGAAGGTTGGACATTTTGGCGGTTTGTTGAAGATTGGAGTTGATATTGAGATGTGTTGAGGCCCGAGGGAGGTATGTCCAGGTTCGATGGCAGAGAGAAGCTGATGAGGATCCAAGTCGAACGTTTCGAGAGGAGGGAACGCCCGCAAGCTTATATACACGTCTGGGAAAGCCGTCGATCAAAACGAAAGCCAAATCGAATCGAGTAAGAGCTCACAGGTCAACCACGGCGAAGTGCCTCGTTGCCCCCCGGACCCCGGTCGTCTACCCTCCACCCAAGCTTCGGGAAACCCTTGGTGGTGAACATAGTCGAGGGCGGATATCAGGGACTAGCGCGACAGCAAGACATGTCCGGGTCGGCCGTGGGGGGGCGCGAAGAAAGAACGGCTTCTCGCCCCATCTCTCGTCGAGGGGCGTTCATTCGCGGCAGACCGACAGTTTGTCCTAGCGATCACAAAGATGCTCAGACGAAACCCACGCGGTTGACGTAAAAAAGACTCAAGCGAGCCTGGGCTGGACAGAGTGCCGGGACCGGGCCCGGGCTTCCATGCCATGTGGCCGGGGGCAGGACCCTTTGCGCAGCACTCTGATTTGCTCGACCAGTGTGAATTATTCACAGCGATCACAAAGGATAAAGGTGCGATTCCGGAGGCGACGACCCGAGCTGCTGCTGCGGCTGCCAATGCCAGGGCGGAACCATGAGGCAGAGAAGCGACAGGGGGGCGCCAGGGATGGCTCGGACATGGGACACGGCTTCAAGGGTCTCCATATTCGGGAGAGGAAGCATGCCTGAAATGCCTCCGTCGACCCCATCGCCGTGGGCTGGCGCGCGTGTCCCGACTCCCAAACAGGCCAGAACCTGGGGGACGTCATCCAACAATCGCATGCCGACCTGCAGCTTTGGGACGCTTGCCCCTCGAGGTCCCGCTTGCACATGCTTCCGCATGTGCGTATGGATTTGTCTTGCCCATCTGTCATTCTGAAGGGCCTGGTCAAATCTGAATGTCATTGGAAACCAAAACCTCGCTGCATGCTGTGGCGTGCGGCGCGCAGCTGCTAGTATGTTGTCTCTAGCAACCTACATCTCAGCGATTTATCGGTGGCCCGTCATTGGTTGGTGTCATCCGGTTGCGTGGAATCTTCACATATGTCCAAGCATCCGTCGAGATGCAGACAAGACTACCTTACTGTAGGGAATCAACAAATGCCGCTTCGATCGACGATGCGACGCAGCGCCGACATCGAAGCCGGAGGGCAGTGATGAGAGGGGCAAAGGGAAGAAAAGGAGTGATTTCCGCACGCCCCTCGCATTTCGGCCATGACGATGCAGCGTCATGTCTTGCATAACCCCTTCTCCATCTGCCAGCTCGAGGACTGATAAGGAGGATGGGAATGGGTTGGGTGGCTCGCGACAGGCTGAACAAATGTCAATTGATCATTGCAACTCGTAAATTGAGAGGTGCGGCGCGACGCGACTGGGTCTGTCAAGTGCGAGACAGATAGATTGGACGCCGTTTTTCGGCGCTCGAGTCGCGCTTCCGCGATCGGAAGTCGGGCTGGGCTGCTGCACGAACTGGGTGCTGACGAGCGCAAACCCGACAGAATGCGACGGCAGCCATCATCCTTGAGTCTGACCAGAGCCCGTCTAATTTTCCCTCCCAGAGCATGCCCCGCCGCTCTTCGCTTCGCCGTCCACCACCCTTTCGCCTCAGAAAACCCGACGCCCGAGCCCGGCGCGCATTCGGTGCTGCTATGTGGGAGGTCGGCCAGCCCGTTCGTGCAAGCCCAGGCGTGGGAGGGAGGGGATTCTTTCCTCCGGCGGTTCTCCGGGGCCAATTCCATCTTGCAGCGTTTCAGTGGACGGGAGGGTCCCTCAATCTCGGAATACTCTGGAGCTGCTGCCCCATCTTAATACCGTGTACCAGATCGCTTCAACTGTGTCGACTAACACCGCCAACTCCTCCCGGAGCAGAGGGCGACGGCTTCGAGATGCTTGGGCCCACGGTCGTCGAATCAAGTCCCGGGCAACTCCATGGGCTCTTGGATGCTTGTTTCCATTACGTGTTGTCCTGCCTTTCGAATATGGACATGTTGTAATGGCGAGCATCTAATAGGTTAACAGGTGATGAAGCTATGTAATTCTTTCTGCAAATCAACCATAGCTTTCTTTTAAGCTATCGGTGTCCGCATGTGATGAGTTGGAGCTTGTTTTCTTCCTGATGTTTGTTGGTTTGTTACAGTGGCTCACACAAGAGACTCAACAACCCCCAGTCCATTCTCTCTTGTTGGCTAGGTAGACACAGTCCGCGACGCCTCGGCGTAGCACAGTACGGACGGAACGAGATTGATAACCTAAAAAAACTGCGTTACGTGGGGAAACCTGAGCCCAAAACCCGAGCTTTGAGCCTGAGCCTAACACCCGAAGCGACACGACCGACGTGCAGCACCAGCACCAGCAACAGCCGCCGCCGCCGCCGCCGCCGGTGTTCTCGCGCGCGTGTCCCCGCCGCCACCAATGCCGATCCAGCAAAATGGCCGGCGGCTGGATATGGCTGTCATGTCCGCCTTTCCGCTTTTCCCTGGCCTCCTCCTCCTGAGTCCTAAAACTCCCATTAACCACCCCGCCCATCGAACTCCGTCCGCCCCCGGTCGCTGTTCTCGACGAACCACAGCGCCGCTTCGGCCTTGGTGTTAGCTGAAGCCTTTACACAACGACATGAGTTATCCAGCAAATAAGCCCACAACGGAACTTGTCCTTGCGCGGTCGCGCCCTCCTCGATCGATTAGTGGGAATAATTGCCGCAGGAGTCAATCTCTCCTCTTTCTCGTATTATGGGTGAGAAATATCATACACTACTACAGCGGAAACTCCATCCCGCCCCCAATTTCATTCCGATTCTTTCCGACACTGGAGTTTGTTGACTTCTCTCTCTCATGTTGCAGTTTCACTTTCTCCTCCAGTTGTTCTGGACCACACACCCCTCCTCCCCCTCCCCTCTTCTCTCGGAGCCGTGCCAACGCCCTCAACGCCTTTTCCGAAAACAAAGATGGAACCGCAAGAGAGCGAGTGATAACAAGGAAAAAGAAAAAAGTACTCCTCGTGGAACCTCCTCCACTGCATCTTGCTGTCGCATGCATCTGCAGAATCTCCTGTACCGGCCCATGGAAGAGAAAGCTTAGCGTCGTTAGAAAGCCCCTCTATCGTCGTCATCCATCACACCCCTCCGTGCCCTTGTCGTGTGTGCCCTTGTCATCTGCTGCGCTCCTACCAGATTGCCGCCTGGTCAAAGTCGAAACGCTTCAGCTCCTTGCCTGCATCCTCGAGGTCCTTCTTCGCCTTCATGCGCATGTAGAAGATGGGGCAGTCCTTGCTGCTGCAAATAACCTCGCAGTGCATGCTACCCTGACACCGCTGGCACTGCGTCCAGAGCCGTCCGAACCGCACCTCGAGATCGGACACCCGGTCCAGAGTCTTCTTGTACAATTCGCCGACCCGAGGAGCGCAGTCCGAGCACACAGCCCCGGCAGCCTCCTCCTTGCCCTTGAGTGGCCTTTTGCATCCCATGCATGTCTGCGTCTTCTTCGCGAACTTCATCAGTCCTCCGACCGTCGGCGCCGACACTGCGATGGTCCGCGTGTGTGCTCCCGTCAGCAGCGAGTTGGCCTTCGTCTCGCCCAGAATGGGCTCGAAAATCCTGCCCAAAGGCTTCGCAAGCTGATTGTCGAGGTAGTACTTGGTGTCGATCGGCACGTTGTTTTCGAGCACGTAGATGGGGTCCTCGGAATTCTCGTAGTTTTTGGATCCGGCCGCGCCCTTGACCATCACGTACGCGACTCGGTCACCGAGGCCCGGCGCCGAGCCCGCGTCTCGCTTCTTCATTCTCTGTGCCAGCTCGACGTGTGCTTGTTTTGCGGCGTAATCGTCTTTGGTAAGAGCCTTCGTTATCACAAGCTTCGACATATCCACCTTGTTCTGCAGTAAATCCGCAATCGTGTCCTTGACATAGCTGCCAACAGTTAGTCGCTCGTTCCTTCCAGAATCCGAGACCGGAGAGTTTGCAACTTACTCTTGAGCGCCTTGCACGTCCTGATCGATCAGGATCATCCGCAGCACCTTCTCAATGACTGTTTGCACGAGCAGACAGTTGTCTCTGCGCACCGTCTCGATACCCTTCGTGTCCATTTTGTCGTATTTCTCAGGCTTGGTCCAGTACAGCCCAGCATATCGTTTCTTGTTGATGAGAAGGTATGGGAAGTAAACCTTTTCGAACTCCAGCTTGATCGGCTTGATGAACTTCGACGACACGAACCCAGCGGCCTCTTCGCCCAGTTTCATCGCCTCGGGAAGGTCTTTTGTGCCGAATTTGACCATGACGGAATCAGTATCGCCATAGATGACTTGTGCATCGTGCGAGTAGCCGTTGGCGATGCAGTACTTCTTCTCCACCTCCTCCTTTGTCTTCATAATCATTTGCCGACCAAAACTTGTCGTACTACTTGCAATCTCAAGACAGGGCAGCTTGCCCGTCGTCGCACCCGTCAAGCCGTAGACGGAGTTGGCACTGATCTTCAAAGCCAGTTGTCGACCGTTGAGCACGGCCTTCTTGAAAGGATCGGTCTCGATGGCGAGCTCACGCTTCGCCTGTTTTCTGGCAGCCAGGAGTTCCTCGAGAATCTGAGCAAGAAGGCCCTTGCGTTTCTTGACTGTGACGAAGGTATCGCCGTTCGGAGTGACGATGTAATCCTCATCTTTCTTCAGATCAAACTTTTCGATGGCCTTCTTGTTGACTAGTGTCGTGTAACAGAGGTTGTGGGCTTGCATGATACTGGGATACAGAGAAGCGAAATCCAGAGTGGCAATCGGAACATCGTAGTATCCACGAGTGGGCTCGATGACCGTGGCACCCTCGTACTGCTCGTCGCTGCTCTCTGATCTCAGGTTCGGGATGACAAGCTTCTGCTCGAGTGCTTTGCGGAAAAGTTGACTGATGAACTTGACTTGCTGGCCTCTGGAGAGCAAGAAGTTGAACGGAATACCAGTGACTCTGGCCATTTCGGTGTAGTTTTCGAGGCAAGACAGCTTGTCCATCAGTCGTTGCGGAAGATAGGCGTCCTTCAAGCAGTACAATGCGAGGCGGCGTCGTGATTCCGGGGTTCCGTTGAACAATTCCGTGATCATTGTGTGGTGGACGTCCTCCTTCTGCTCACCCAAGAAGTTTGAGCACACGGAGTTCAGCGTGTAACTACGCAGGTGGTGGTCACGTTGGACGAGCTGCAGCAAGTCGAGCTGCAGGCGGCCGTTCGTGTTGGTGGCCTTGGTGTCGCGGTTGCCCATCTGCTTGCTGGAGAAGTTGGTCTCCTTGGCTTTGGAGGCCATGCTGGGAATACGAGACCAGTATTCGAAACCAGCGACCTTCAGGTGCCGGGCTCTGTCGAGAAGATAGGGAAAATCGAAGTTGGCAATGTTGTAGCCGATGATGATGTCGGGATCGACCTTGACGAGAAACTTCTGCCATTCACTCAACATCTTTTCTTCTTTTTGGAACTCCAATATCTGAGTAGCGACGATCGGACTTGTCGTGTCTAGGCAGAACACGTTTCGCACGAACGGTTTCTTCTCTCCGTATCTGGTAACGACGTTCGCAATCTGGATAACAGGGTCGTGGTCGGCCTCCGGGAAGATGCCCTTGCGGCCGGCGCACTCGATATCGAAGGACAGGATTCTCAGGGGAGCCATCTTGGACCATTCACCCTCAGGCTTGTGGGCAATGAGGTCGAGATGGCTGATTTCAGCTTCGATCTGACAGTTGGATTGTCTCTGTGATTGGGGTAGTAGCTGATATGAGTTTGCAGGGGCTTCGACCCAAGACATTCCGTAGATCTACGAGTGTTAGCTCTCCGAGGGCCGACCGGCGGGTAGGATGCTCACCTTGCAGTCAACCATGAAGCGCAGGACGTATTGAATGTTGTCAAACGTCATGACACCACCCTCCATGCCCTTCCACAAGCCCTTCCAGTTCGCACTGCCCGTCTCGATCGTCGTCCGTACCCTGCTGATGAACTTGGGGTCCATGACCGTGATCTTCAGGTAGGGGCTCTGGACGTTCCCTTGGAAACCGTAGATGTTCTCCCTCATGACGAAGCTGACCGAATGGATAGCCGGCTGATGCTGCGCAACTTGGGACTCAAGGTAGGCCTTGAACGCATTGCAGTCTTCGGGTCGGAATGCTACTGGGGCAGCGACGTAGAGGTAGTGCTTGAAATCTGTGACATGCAGCATGACCGAGTGGCCCTGCTCTGTCACACCGAAAAGCTTCACAGTTGCCCGACCGCCATGTAAGCTGCCCTCCTCAGCCTCAATCTGCTGGAACGTGAGGTTGTCCCTCCGGGGATCGAAGTCGACGAGGGGCGGGCGATCCCATGCCTGGTCTTTTTCTGTGTTGTTCTGCTTCGCATCGGAGATGTCCTGGCTCAATTTCTCGAGAACTTCTGACTCGAAGGCGCTCTTGGGTTGACTAGATCCGGGAAGGTTCTTCGAGTTCTTCTGCGCGCCGAAACGGTGGGCTGGGGAGGATGAGAAGCCTTCGACCTTGCGCTTCTTCAGAGACGACGGCGTCGATGGGATATTGCGCCGAGTGCTGGGTGTCTCCCCGAGCACCCGCTTCTTAGGAAGAACAGCTGTAGCCATGATGCAAGTCTGGCGGGTTGGAAGATTGGACAAAGGAGGTCAACCAGAGCTCATAGTAAGGCAGGTCAGAAAGATTGTTGATGGGTGGTTGCTACAGCTTTGAGAGACGTGAAATCAATTACGCGAGTTGCTGAGACGCGTTTCTGACGTGACGTGACAGACCCACTATTCTTAATGGAATCGCTGACTAACCGGGGGAGACGCGAACAATCAAGTACCCCCTGTCGGAGAGGTACTTGAGGGTACAGCATGGGAACCCCTGAATCCGCACCGCTCACCGAACACCGACTGTAATGGAACGACGACAGTTCAATCATTCCGTGTATGAACAGCAGACTTGAATTTGCCGACCTCCATGTTATAATTCCAGTCTGTCCAGGATGTCTGATCAATCAGACATCACGCTATTCCTCAAAAAGGATGTGACTAGTAGCCGTGGACTTGAGAACAGCAGCAGTCTAAAGCGCCCAAGGAACAACTGCCATAAGTGGAAAGAGCCATGTCTTGTCATCACAGAGGAATGCAAAGGAATGCAGACAAGGTGGTATTTTCCATACTGTTTGGAATGTAAGTACCAGATAGACATCTACCAGAAAACAAGCCTCGTTAAAGCTACGCGTCTTTGCGGTTGCCCAAAGTCGGCCACCGCATGCACCGAGGCGCCATGCTCGGTAGCACCCGGTCACCTATTCGGTAGCAGCAAAGAATTTCTAGGAGGAATATCTATCGTCTGTCACTATCGCTTGTAACTATTGTTACTGTCCCTGCTGTCGTCCGTCGCTGTTGTTACTGTCGGTGCTGTTTTCACCATGGTCCGTCACTGTCTAAGGCGTCTCCCTCCAGCAGGGCCTTTCGTACTGACTCGATATTAGAACCTGGCGAATTGGACAGTCAGCACGGACCCAATGCAGTAATAACATTCCTTTGCTGAGAGTAGGACTATGCGGTCTTCAGACATCCATTCTTGAGGCATCAAGCACGACTTGTCACAGTCGCTCAGCTAAGCCATGCAAAAGGAAATCATCACAAGCTTCGTCCGTCCGCCCGCCCGTCAGTCACGGGCTGATTAGAGCTTACCTCGTCATCTTTAGTCATCAATCAGTTGAGACATGAAGGTCTTGGGCAATACTCAGAGGCCCGTGATCAGTGTCTGTGAGGTCCGAACGCCGTACAAGAGCGACAGCCTTGGATCAAAAGAGGGAAAGCAAAGGCAGTGCGCTGGGGAGAGCATGTGTCTTTATTTCTAGTCGTTGGGGACAGGCTCAATTCTGAGTACGTAACGTCCTCAAGCCATCGAATGATCTGCGGGGTAGCCAAGGCAGTGCTGCATCAACGCGTCTGAGGACGTTGCAGCGATTGGTGCCAAAGCAGTTGGTGAGCTCGGCAAGAAACAGAACCCTGCCGCCACCCGCGCGACCTTCGGATCTATGAATGCAATTTCCGGGCAGAAGCCATCATCACTCTCATTAAATACCCAACCGGACGCCGTCGCTGAGCAATGCAAACCATGAATCCTAGTCAGAGTGCGTAGCCCGATGCAAACCCTCGGTGCTTTCAAGTCCGTCGTGTTCCCGTACCATTACCAATTTCTTCCATCGAGAGTTCATTACGAGCTAGTGGTGAGCTTGAAATCATCCAACTCGCACCAGTTGTTAACGGGCTGAGGCCTCTGTTAGCCGCATTCCTTTACATTTAACATGGGAATCAACTTACAATGCAACTGAGGTATTTGCACCAGCTGCAGGTGTTGTGGTAGACGTAGAAGTTGTTGAGCAGGACAATGAAGACGATGATGACGGTCAGGAGAAAGCCTGCCCTGACCAGCCACCACGCCCACCAGAGAGGCTTCCGGCCCTTAAAAAAGCCGATGGGGTTCTTGAGGAATGGTGGAGGTCCTTGGTTGGGGTTGAGCTGCATAGACGCGTAAGACGTGTCGGCGCCTAACCTGCGTCGAAGAGAGTTGGGAGAGTGCAAGACGCAAATGCCCAGAGCCAAACCCATCAGGAAGCCGCCAATGTGAGCAAAGTTGTCGAGACCCGGCAAGAGACCCAATACGAACGAAATGATGATGTCCAGCATAATGAACATCAAGTCCTTGGTGGGATTGCGTCGGTCCTTCCAGCTGTACAGGAGATCCAGCAGGGTGAGGGCAATCACGCCAAACAGAGCGCCAGATGCACCAGTCGAAGCCGTCATGACACCAGCGTAGTTGGCTCCCATGACGTTTCCAAAGATACCGGCGCTTACGTAGACCAAAAAGAACCGAATGGAGCCTATGGCTATCTCCATTTCTTTGCCTATTGTCATCTGCATGAGCAGGTTAAATCCAATATGGATCAGGCCTGCGTGCAGGAAGATGGGTGTGATGAAGCGGAACCACTGGTCGGGTTCCGGGCTCTGGCCGAGGCCTTTGAACTCGGGGTTAGGAACTCCGCCGAAACCGCAAAGATCGCTGAGGCTGCACTTGTTGACGTCGGCGTTGACATCGGACGACGTTGAGTTGGGGCAAGGCCAGGTGAAGCTGACATTCGAATCTTGAATTCCCTTGACGTTGTGCATGCAGGCGACGTAACGTGCGCCCATATTGATCATGACATAGGTCGACGGTCCAATCATGGGGTTGAAACTGGGCTTGGTCATGATGGGCGAGCGGGTGAGTTGCACTGTGACATGGAAGTGAGCTTGTGTTGCACGTCTGTGTTTAACAAAACCGGCTTACCATTCTTGACGATCTCGGCGATGAAGACGGCGACTTGGACGATGGTGAAAACATACACCACCCACGGAATACCTTTCCTGTTCGCGCCAAGCATGCCCAACTGGCCGAAGCCGACCTTGTTCTTGTCACGACGACTCTTGGAACGGCGGGCTCCCTGGGGAGCGTCGTAGACGTGGTCGTTCTCGTTCGACTCGACATCCTTGTGCTGGTTGTCCTGCCGACTCTGAAGGGGGATTTCGTCCGCTACGTGTGGCCTACTAGAGTCCGGGGAGGCGGCGGAATGGCCATAGTAGGCAGTGTCCTGGCCGTAGGGGTTGTTTTGGTATTGCTGCTGAGGGCTGCCATGGTGGTACTGTTGTTGAGAAGGCATGGGCGGCATTGGTGGCACGTTTTGTGCGTGCGACGGGTGGTTCGGGTTGTCGCTGCTGTAAACGGAACTGACGGTATGCATCGTGTTGACGGTGTTCATGCGGCGGACGTCGGGGTTGTTCATAGACTGGGGGCTCTGGGTGCTGGGGTGGTGCCTGAAGCCGTCCTGGGTCGAGTCTACCGGGTAAACATGATCATCGAAGACAGACTCGAAGGGCGAGACAGTATTCGCGCGCGGTGGCGGGTGGGTGGCGCCGGGGGTCTGTGATATTTGGCTGTAGGGAGGAGCAGGCGTAGAGCTCGCTGAAGGGATGTTGTTGTACGAGCCGCCGGCGTAGTAAGATGCAGGAGGTGGAGACGCGGCGGCCGCGGGCGGTTTGTTGACGTGGTAGTAATCGTTGGATGCCATGATGGAATCGAGGGGAAGCGGACGCAGATTAGGAAGGGATTATGAGGTGAGCCCGGGGAATGGGAATCTGGGCGATTTTGTCTTTCTGCGGTCGAAATCTCGCTTGGACGATGCGCCGGGCTGGAAATCGAATCGGACTAGCGAGATGGAGAATCGCTCAGGTACCGTACCGCCCGAGAAGGGATAGAGCGCGGAGAAATGTGACAGCGGGAGGTTGAGGAGATGGAGGTCGTCGGGTGGGTGTGGTAACTTCCCGTCAGCTTTTGGAAGGGGGACGTGGGTATTTGTTTTTTGGGGGTGCTCTTTCAGGAACGGAATAGAGTCAAGGCTCGGTATCCGGAAAGCTCTGGCCGCTGTCGATGAGGTGAGCAAGGCGAGCGAGGTAATGGAGGTAATCCTTGGGGTCGGCCAGGACAGTGTAACAGGCAAATTGGGGCCCGACTACTCCGTAATGACGATGAAGTCCAGGTGAGGGCTTCCAGACGTGTAGTAGCTGGTATTAATTTGCAGGTTCACCCAGACGATGGTGAATTATGAATTATACCGGGCTGGGGAGCCTGTGCACAAACCGAGCTAGGTGTGTGGGTAGGTGCCTAGTGTGTAATAGGTAGGTACACCAAGGTACACTTCCACTTCGGATGACTGGGCGAGCGAAAATAGTCAAAGCCAGGCCAGTCGGATATTTTGCGGTTTGTGAGGGTAGACGCGACGGGCTGGTGGCACGAAGGGGCCTGGACTTTCCTGACGGATATAAAAACAAGAAAAATAACGAGGGAAGGGAGGTTCCAGGTTCACAGGTCAAGGGATGGATCTGGAACTGGGAGAAGCAGGACACGTTCCGCCGCATGAAGGGGTGGGAGGCGAGGAGGTTATTTCTTTTAAACAGACGGGCATTCAAAACACATGCCTTCCTGGCCTTGTTTCTACTTTTGCCCAGGCCGCCAAGCGGGAGCCAGAGGAGGGATGGTGGTTGGCTGCGAATTGCCTGCGAGCTGTGCTGGCAGACGGTACTTGGGTACCTAGGCCGGTTCCAGGTTCCAACCTATGGATGTCCATGGGTGGCCATCCACTGAGGAGACTGCTAGCGCCACCACCACCATACGGGAGTCTGAGCAACAGTGCAGCAGGTGGAGGGTATTACAGCGGGCAGAGTGCAGCAGGGCGTGCAGTAGTCCCGGCTTTGAGGCTGTGTCAGCATCGCCAGCCTCTCTCTCTCCGCCGGAACATGACCTCCCACGTCCCCCAACTCTTTCCGCCCCCTCCCCTTTCCCTTCCACTGGAAGTGCTGATCCCGCGCAGCCCTTTGTGATGGCACCTGCTGCCGGGTTTGTGCTAACTTTGGAACAGGGGGTCCACAGTTTCAGATCATTGCGTAACCTCCCTGCCGAACCGGCGTGGCAGTTGTAGACGTTGGAAGGTAGTCAGTCACGCAGTCTGACTCTACCCGTTCTTCAGCTCCAGCTCACTGGCAGTGACACTGGACACTGGAGCAACATCACATCACCATATCCACCGTCCACTTCGGATTCGACCCATCTCAGCCTGAGGTTCATCACTCCCATTCACTGCCTTGCGATCTCGTTCGTCGACATATGGCCGTTCTGCGGACCGGGCCACTCTCCACTACTAATAACTACATTTGGTGTACTAGTGACAACATCAACACGATTTCGGACGCCAAGCCAGTCCGTCTCCCTCTGACCACCTCTGGCCGCCAGTCCATCGGCCATCCATCCACAGGATTGTCGACTGTCAGCATCTCCAAAATCCCAATGGGAACCGTATTCCTTCGCAAGCTGCTACAGCCTACAGGCTCCTTCGCCGCAAAGCTACATCACCAACGGCCACACACCACACTCGGATGATGAAATGCCCTCCCTGGACTTCGACTGCCGATCCATGCATTGCATGCAGCCTGCGGGCAGCATCCCGGCCCTGACACTCGTTCCGCAGAGCGGCGCAACCACCGCGTCGCCAGAGTCATGACCCTTGAAAACCTCGGCGATTCCACGACGTTGAGGGAGCAACGGCAACGTACGGATGGGAGGTGTTCATTCCATTTCCATCCCAACAGCCTCTGCCCAGCAAGGGCCGGCCTGGCGCGGCAATCAACCCTTAACCTACCTTCGATCGGCTTCTCCTTGAGTTGACTTTTCATACAGAGGGCATGCCTGGTTACCTACTCGGGGGCTCCAACAGCCTTTCTGGGGGGCTCGCAGTGCTCCAAGATGGACCTGAAGGACATGACCGACCGGAATGTGGATTTCGCAGCACCCGCTCTCCATCGTTCTTGAAGAATCTGCCCGCGGGGGCGGTGGGTTATTCCCATGTCAGCCTCCCTTTTTTCCCCCTCTCCTGGACCCCTGCTTGCGGGCCCTTAGCATCTGCACATTCTTTTTGCACTAGGATGGAGGAAAATTTGAGAAGCGCGAAGTTCGAACTACGGCGATTTACGGGCGAGACCGTTGTGGAAGGCGCGTCGTTCATGAACCAGCGATTGCTGTTGTGACGCGAGCACCAGTGTCATAAGGAGGACCGCCCCAGGAAACACTGAGGTGTGCACCACAGGGCGTCAGCCCACCGACGGGTGCAGGGTTTGGATCACTTACGACACCTGGTGGCTCAGCTCTCAGCCACTTAGAAGCGGTATTCGTCCATTCCAGGATCCTGCGTCCTGGAGGCAAGCCACCTCCACCAAGATACACGAGGGAAACACGCAAAGTATCGTCAAAGCCCGAGAGATGACGTATCTATTGAGAGAAAGCGTTGTGAGACTTCTACCCGATCCTCTCTTCTACTCGTGCTGCATCCGACCACGCTACGTGCTTACAGCATTCGGTATCCAACCGGCCCTGAAGACTTTCGGGACCCTGACGAACCAGCCCTACAAGGAAAGGTACACTGTGTAAGGTTGGTAATGTGCCCAAAAGTCGGAGGTTCGGACTGGAGTCGCCCGTCCGTGCGCCCAATAGGCCAGGTACTTCAGTAGGGTCCTACAAGTAGCATGCGGGTAACCCGCGATGGAGCTGCCTGACGCAAGGTTTGGTGTATTCTTTGCACTACCCAGCCTTTTGTGACATTTTTCGGTGCTAATCGGCGCATGTATTACTGAGTCAAAATCCGCGAATCTGTTGGTTGCGCAGCTAACTGTTACTCAGTTGGTTGGTGTTCTTTGCCATGGCATCGGAGATTGGAGACCCTACTGCCTGTGTGGTCGCGAAGCAACCTATAGACCATTTCTCCAACGGTTTTCTATTGCTGGCGCGCAATCACGTGGCGATAAGATAGCGACCCTTGTCCTGCGAAGCAACTTTTTTTTCTTTCCTCTTCCAGAAAACATTGAAGCTCAAGCACAATTCTGCTTCGCCAACAGTAGTGACAGTTTGCCCTCACGAGCACTCTCTCTATTCACTCAATTTGCCGGTAAAATGGGCAGGAAATCGGTTCGAGTCGAATCTGACTCCGATAAGGAGGACGGCGGTGCCAAGATCAACACATCCACGGTTCGCGCGACTGCCCTGACTCCCGAGTCGTCACCGTTCTAACACGCGGAGTAGGGCGACGCCATGGAAATAGACAGCACTCCCGCGCCCGCAGTAGACAAGAAGAAGGCAGCTGCAGACGCACGTGCGGAGCGAGCGGCGCGGAGAAAGCAAAGGAGGGAGCAGCTGGCGGACGGCGAGTCTCCTTCTACGTCACTAGCCAGCACTCCGAACCCCGATACCGAATCCACCACACCAGCCAAGGTTGAAAAGAAGACAAAGAGGAAGAAGACCGAAAAGAAGTCCAGTCCCAAGAAGGCGCAGGCGGAAACAGACACTACAACCGAGACCGCAGCCGTGCCGGAATCAGCGGCTGTAGTGGACCCCGCCCCCGTGCCGGTCTCCGAGTCCTCGAACCCGCCCGCAAACGATGCCGAACCCCTTCCTTTCGTGATTGACGTGAAGCCCACCAAGGCTGCCGTCGTGCACGACGATGATCACAGCGCGTCCGCCTCTGACAAGGGAACGTCGGTCGCTCCGAGCTCCGTCAACGGCGACGGCCTCAACCGCGCAGCCAGAAGACGTCTGATGCAGATCGAGAGACAGCGCAGTGTGATCAAGAAGCAGCTCGGAATACCCGATGATTCGGACGAGCGCCAGACCGAGGTGGACGAACGGCTGGCGGCCTGGACGACACAGTTTGACGACAAGGCCCACGCCCGCGCGGCCAAGAAGCTGGCCAAGAAGGAAGCGGGCAGAGGCAAAAGACAGGGTAAGCTTCTCACAGGACGGAACAATAATTATGAGAAGCAGAAGCAGATAAAGAAGCAGAAACAAAAACAGGCCCTGAGGCTCCGGCAGGAGGCCGGCTCGGGGACAAGCTAGCCGAGCTGAGACTGGAGTCTCTGTCTGCATATCAGGAGTTGTCGCGAGCAATTTAGCATGTTACGATGGAATAAAAAGAAAGAGAATTCGCATGCATGTCGACGTCTTGCGGATTATTCGGGGCGGAAAGGAAATCAAAAGTAATTAGGGAGCAGACAACATGCATGTAAAATACACAAACCTATCACACATTATTAGCGGCTTTGCAAGGGCATATACACCATAATCGAACTACACATGGCGAGCTACTCTGCTCTCCGTCGTTCCTCAATGACATTGTGTGATGTACAGTACAGGGGAGATGGTCAACATTGAGCGCTCCCAGTCGGCCTGGATGTCGTCAAGTGCGAAGACGTGCCAATGACCGCGGTATCGGAGGGGCGTTGTATACCGCAGCCCCCCCGTTCATAATCCTACACGCGAAGTCCACCCCTCCGTTCGCCGATGTATCATGATGACTTCTTGTTGTCATCACCCTCACCCTCCTTCTTCTTGCCCTTCTCGCTGTCCCAGACCTCCTTGACCTGCTCCGCGATCAAGTCTCCCAGGCCCTTCCCCTCGGCGAGCGCCTTGGCGTGTTCCTCCCCGCGCTTCGCGTCCCAGTCCTCGGGCTCGCTGCCGTACCACACCCTCTGGGCCAGGTTCCGCTTCTGGTATTCGATGGCGCGCATCTGCTCCTCCGTCAGGCCCTCGCGGCGCATGCGCTCCTCGCGCAGGAGCTGCTTCGTCCTCTGGGCCTTCTCGGGCATGGTCGTAGGGAACATGGCCTCGAGGCGGGCGCCCATGCGCTGGTAGACGGAGTGGCCCGTCCAGTCGTAGATGAGCTGGTTCGTCGAGGCGGAGAAGATGGTCGAGTGCATGAAGAAGCGCCAGTCCATGCGCCGCGGGGGTAGAATCATCAGGATCGGGGAGACGATCGCCGCGGCGAGGCAGAAATTGTGCACGAGCGGGGGCGTGCCCATGTGTGGTGGTGCCGTCGATTCGGTCTTGGGATTTGTTGAGTCGGACATTGTGGGCTGGTTGTGAGGGGTGGCGTGTCGATGGAGAGGGGATTTTGGAGTCGGGTCTCCTTTTTTCGACGGTCACGGGGTTCCAGTCGTGAATGAAGCTTTCGATTGGTGAGGGCTCAGAGAGGAGTGCTTGTTGTGCGTTGAGCTTCGTGTGGTAGGAGTGGCGCGGTGTCGCTACAGTGTAGATAGATCGGTGGTGCAGATGGGAAATTTCCATCTGCCAAAAATTCGAGTCGCGCTATCGGCGCCGGCAAATGTGGGGCCGTCAATACCCGCAACCCGGAGTCCGGGGGCGGAAAATACACGCTTTCTGAAGATACGATTCGGTGACAAATTGGCTCACTTGGTCATAACATTCGAGGAGTGACTTTTAATCAACTTCTGCCCTACAGAACGCCTGCCAAATACATCCAAGCAAAAACATACGAACACCTCTTTTTGTCTTCCTCATGAAACCTCAGCCTGCTTTTGAACTCCGTCTCCAGATGCAGATTAAGATGCACTGACAGTGTCTAGAATAGATGCCTCGTCCTGCCAGAGATGCGCGCCCGTCTCCTTCAGCAGCCGCACGCACTCCCCATTGCCCACCTTCTCCGCGAGATACAATGGGGTGTTGTTGGCGCGATTCCGGGCGTGCACGCTGGCGCCCCTTGTCAGCAGCTCGCGCAGGATCTTCGGGTCGGGCCCGACGGCCGCGAGGTGGACCGCCGTGTTGCCCGCGTAGTCGGCCATCTTGAGGAGCTCGAGCTGGGAGTCGTTGTCCAGGATCTCCTTCACCGTCCGGACATCGCCGTTCCGTATGGCGTAGCCGAGGACAGTAAATGCCGATTCTGACGCCGTTAGTCGCGCCACGACCGAGTCGAGGGAGCCAGATGGATGCGAAAATACCGGGAGTGCCATTTCGGTCATTTCGCCGCGGAGCGACTGGGACATGCGCGCACTGACCTCGGCCGTCGAGAGGTTGGGCACCGCGAGGAGGTACGACAGCTTTGTCAGCGCCGCCTCCGCCGTGAGGTCCAGGCCGAAGATGACGCCCGCGCGGCCGAGCTCCGTTCCGGGACCGTACACGGGGGAGACGAAGCCGCTCATGCACTGGCTGACGTTGACGACGATGACGCCCCTGTCCACGGCGGCCTTGATGACCTTGGTCAGGCTGCCGTCGATGCCGCTGGGGGCGTTGCCCATGCCGAAGGTTTCCAGGATGAGGCCGCGGAGGTCCGGGACGCGCAGGACGGAGTCGACCATCTCGGGCCGGATGCCGGGGAACACACGGAGACAGGCAACGTGGGCGGTGTCGAGGTGCTGCGTGACCTGGAGCTCGGCGATCCTGGTGGGCCTGAGCACGATCGGCCAGTTCACGTCGATTCCCAGGCCGTTGACCTTGGCCAGGGGCTCGCAGTTGGGACTGGCGAAGGCCTCGAAAGCGGCGGACGATACCTTGCTCGTCCTGTTTCCGCGGAACAGCTTGTGGTGGAAGAAGAGACCGACCTCGGGGATGACGAAAGTTCCTGCGATGATGAGGGAGCCCAGAAGGTTGTCGACAGCATCCGACTGCAGCGCAAAGATGGAGGCCTGAGAACCAGTGAGAATGACCGGCTTCCCGAGGTCGGACAGCATGAAAGAAAGGGCCGAGGCCGTGTACGACAGTGAGTCGGTGCCGTGCAAGACGACGAAGCCGTCGAACAGACGGTAGTTCTCCCTGATGGTCTGGGCAATCTCCGTCCAGCCCTCGGCAGAGATGGAGCTGGAGTCCAGCAGAGGAGAGAATTCCAGCACACCATAGCGGATGTGCCGAGAGTAGGCGCTGGGCGGTGTCCTCAGACTGTCGAGAACAACCTTCTCGCCATTCTTGAAAGCCTCGAGCTGGACTAAACCTTGTTAGTGAGAGGCATCTCCAAGTTATGAAACGATGCAGTGGGTAGATGTCATTGGGTCGCCCTCGTGGTTCAACATGTGATATTTTCGCCTCTTGACTACTCGTCTCCAAAGTGCTCGGAACAACACCATTTTTATGACATGTCCTCGTGTGGTGCCGTCGTGGAAAACCTACCTGGAGGCGACGACTTGTCGTTGAACGAGGGGCGTGGGGCCATGGCATTCTTCAAGAAGCCTCCGATGGGCTTGAGCCCGTCGGCGGTAGGCTGCATGCAAATGGTACCGCCAGTCATGATGACGAGAACCCGGGACTCCGGGTAGTTGGACTCCGGCAGGAGCCGCTCAACAACGGGTTCGAATGACATCTTTGCGCGAGTGTCGAAGGTTTTGGCAAAGCACTGCCAGAGCAGGAAACAAGCACAGAGAGGTAAGGTAGGTAGAGTTGAGTTTAAGAGTCTATCGATTGTTGGCGCCTCCACAGATAAGTTGAGGGGCACGGGGTAGGCTTGGAGGGGCAAGTGGCTTTTGTATGGAGGGGCAGTACGGCAACAGCTGGGTCAAGTCATGGGGTTGTAGAAAATTTTATAAATTTTGTCCCAAGAACCATGATGAGAGAGCGGGTTAGCGATGGTGAAAGCACAGAAGTGGAGACGGATGAGCGAGTCAAACAAAGTCACATACGGGATTGGATGGAAAGTAAGGTAAGGAATGGTACGGGATGGACATGGAAGGCAAGTGGTTAGTGCTCGGCAAGCGGCCTGGGCTTGACTTGAGCTAACATTGAATTAATCCTTGGTGCGGTTGACGGTTCGGGGACAGATAACGAGTGACAAGGGAATGCGGGCAAATGCCTATTCAACGTTGCCACTCGCGCGTCCAAGAGACGTCTTATCGTGTTAAGCCTGAGAGGTTGAGTTTTTGCTTAACGGCCTGGGATAAGTCGTGGATCGCGGGGGAGTAGGCGAGGCGACGAATCCGATAGCGGATGGCAGGCAGATCCAACGATGGGGTAATAATTAAGTAACAAAGCGGCCACATTGGCAGCGTGACCGACAACGAAGCCGGGCATGGCTGGTCTAGATGCAACGAGGGGCACTTGTGGACCGGAACGCATGGCATCGCGAGAAGAATCTACTTTGGCCTGAGGTGGTCTAGGTCGATAAATTCTTCTGATGCCGCCAAGTAAAGCGCGCATTTGTGGTTGCTGTCTGTCCCGAGGTAGGTAGGGAGGTATATCGAATTGGCATCGATCTCAAAATGCGACTTGCCTGCAGGAGTCCAGGATCGGACGATGACGCACGAGCCTCTTCTAGCGTGGAAAAAAAACCAGCACACACGATACCTGGTAGGTATCCATCATGGTGCGGTACGTACCTTCATCTGGAGAGCCTCCCGTCGGGTTCTGACCCACCTTGGACAGGACCGTGGGATTTTCCGCCATCTCGAGGTCCAGGGTGCCAGTCTGGAACTTGATCTTTCTGCCACTCCCACCGCCCGAGCAGCAGGCCATCATCGAGTTAGCAGGTCGACAACGACAGCAGTGCCTTCTTTCGATAATATATTCTAACCAACGAACGCGCACGACTCGAATCAACGATTACACCACACTGGAGAGGCTAGCAATGCGATTTCTGCCGACTACTTGCCTCTGCTAGCCACATTTCCCGTCCCTACGGTCGACATCGAGCTCGCCTCTCCTTTACACGATCGGCACATCTCGTCGCGCTGCGCAGCCATCATCATGGAGTCTAGCGCACCGGATACCGGCGCATCGGACCGTGCCTTTGCAATTCAGCACCAGCGGCACAGAACGAGTTTCGTCGGGTGCTCGCGCATCAATGACTACGAGCTCCTGGGCAAGCTGGGCGAGGGGACATTCGGGTAAGTGCCCGCACCTTGGAACATCGCGCCTTCTCTCTGACCCTTCTTTTCCAGTGAGGTTCACCGTGCAAAGTCTCGGAAGACTGGAGCCCATGTTGCGCTCAAGAAGATCATCATGCATCACGAGAAGGATGGGGTAAGTGCACTTCTTCGATGCGATACGCGCGACGCAAATGTTTAACCATCAACAGTTCCCCATTACGGCTTTGCGAGAAATCAAGCTTCTCAAGCTGTTGTCACACAAGAACATCCTGCAACTAGTGGACATGGCCGTCGAGCACCCTCAGAGAGCCAGTAAGTCGCTGCTCAATCACTCGTCTCGGCATCAGCAATTCCTGACCCGGGTTGTTACAGGCGACAAGCGCAAGAGGCCAATCATGTATATGGCCACGCCTTACATGGACCACGATCTGTCTGGTCTCCTGGACAACCCATCCGTGAACTTCACCGAGCCCCAGATCAAGTGCTACATGCTGCAACTGCTGGAGGGATTGAGGTACCTGCACGACAACCATATCCTGCATCGAGACATGAAGGCAGCCAACCTTCTCATCAACAACAAAGGCATCCTCCAGATTGCGGATTTTGGCCTGGCAAGACACTACGAGGGGCCTACGCCCAGACCGGGCCACGGCGCAGGCGAAGGGACAAGGGAATATACTGGCCTGGTCGTCACCAGATGGTACCGGCCGCCCGAGCTGTTGTTGCATCTCAAGAAGTACACGACCGCGATCGACGTATGGGGTGTTGGGTAAGTTGACATGTTCGAACTCGTACTGGGCACCACGCTAATATCCGTCAGTTGTGTATTCGGCGAGATGTTGATTGGGAAGCCTATCTTGGCGGGCGACAGCGACCATCACCAATTGGACATGATCTGGGATCTGATGGGATCGCCAACTCCCGAGAACATGCCACTATTTAACAAGCTTCCCGGCGCCGAAGCAGTATCACCACGCCAGCGAACTGGCAGTATCTCGACAAAATTCAGGGAGTACGGCTCTGGCGCCATTTCCCTGCTTAAAGAACTGCTCAAACTCGATTGGCGAAGTCGCATCAACGCCGCCGACGCTCTGAACCACCCTTATTTCAAAATGGCCCCCATGCCAGCCAATCCAGGCGATATCCCTAGTTTTGAGGACAGTCACGAGCTGGACAGGCGCAAGTTCCACGATCGCAAGGCGGCTCTTCCACCTGCACCCAAGGGCGGGACTGTCGGTATAGGTCCGGACGCACACGGCGTAAATGCTGGGTTCAACAATGCAGACGTATATGCCAACCGCAACGGGGTAAATGGTAACCGTCACCCGGCCGTACCCGGAGCACACAGAAATGGCGGCGAGGAGCGGAGGCCAGCATGGCAGCGCGACCGTGGGTTGCCGCCAAGGCCACCGCCACCTGAGTACGTCAACGGCGGGCCCATGGACCGCGATGGCTACCGAGACAGAGATCGCGATAGAAGACCGAGAAGTCGAGGAGGAAGAGGACCAGATGTGGATACCTACATCCCGAGTTACGGCAGAGACGATGGTGCCAGACACAGGGACGAGCGGCCTCCCCGCGACCGTCGCCGTAACAGTAGGGATGAGCGCTGGCACGACCGAGATTGGGACCGCCGCACACGAAGTCGAAGCCGGTCTCCTGTGCGAGATCGGGACCGAGACCGGGACATGTACCGCAGATAGTATGGCGGGCACGACGGTCCTCAAAGTCGAGGCTGGCCCCACGGGCAAGACGGGGACTGGGGTCATAATGGCGGGTGGAACGCACATTACGGCGCCATGTACCGATGGTAGGCATGATAGGCGCGGTAAGCGGAGCACAGGAACAGGCGTTTAAGGGCGGGAGGCATATTCCCGATAAGGCTGGCATTAAAATGATTCCCAGGGAGTAAGTGCTTCTCCGTACTACAATATGTATCAACAAAAACCGTTCCTATGAGAATTGCTGCTTTCAAATTTCCGAATCATCATCGTCCTCCTCATGAATGGTTTGAGACCACAGCCCTGGCGTGCCAGACCTCTTACTACGACGCTTGGGGGGCGGCTTGTTGAGCAGCTGCCAGTCGGTTTCATACGACGAGGAGTCCTCGGTCTTACCGGTTCCTGGGCGCTCTGATGAAGGTGTCGACGGGGCCGGTGTCGGGGCCAAGCCTTGGTAGCCTCTATCATGCATGCCTAGGACCGTGGTGACAATTCGCGATGTGCACGACATGGTCAATCCGGTCATGATCCCGATGCAAGCGCCGCATGCGAGCTACATGTTCGGTTAGTACGTCAAGCGGCCGCCTCAAGAGCGCGGGGAGACAAACGAAGGTGTATATTGGCTGGAGATGGAAAGTCAGCATACGCATTATCACGGCCGGTGCGGCCCAAGGGATGAAGCGTACCTGGAGAGCACTGATGAAGTCGATGACTGACTGGCACCATCCGATGATGAATGACCCCATCAGGATGAGAGGGTACAGCAATATGAGAACAACATTGATAGAAAAGGCCACCGGTTTCCATACTACCTTTAAGGGAAAGGTAACAATGGCGACGAACAGGCCAGAGGTATACGACATCAAAGCCATCTTGGGGAGTGCGAGAGACGGAGGCCTCGTGCGTAACTGGATGTAGCAAAACAAAAGCTGTAGTAATGCGGAATTCCGACCTCTGTCGTCTCACGGCATAGCCTTCCGTGGGGAAGCAAGAAGAAGAGTTCGGTTCTGCGGAGGGGAGGTAAAGGACGGCAGTGATGATCAGGCGGAAGGAAGGATGGCTGGCTGATGAGACGGGCTGGCGCGCATTCCAATCTCGACGGTGTGAGGTCCCGAGCTGATTTGATATAGCGACGGGAGGCGCGTACCCTTCTCGTCTTCTCGGCAGGTAGTGTGTACTCTACACGTGTAGGTGTACGTTAGCTGGCACTTGGGCCACTGCAGGAGCTTGCAATTGAGCTTGTCCAAGCCAGCCCGGCAACTCAGGTCCAGTTCTTCCTCCAGTGTACGTCGTTAGGGAGGCACGAAGGGCCCCTCGCAGGTGCAGTGATCAGAGCGTCCAGCGAGGGAGCTTTACTTGATCAGGCCAGGGGGTGAAGGCTACGGCGCTACGCGCATGGACCAAGGGCCAAGACCGCGGCAGCGGGCTAGGGGAGGGCCCACAGGTACGCACCCTCCCCGCCTTCTGAATGTGCGATAGCGAGTACATGACAGGTAGAGCTTATCTAGCCTCTCCACGGCGCTCCCACGGAAGCAGACCGGCACTGGCTTTGGCTTTAGAACAGTTGACCACCCACACCCCTCCGCATTGCTCAATCTCGCTCGTTGTTGAACGGGGGACCTCTCATCCAATCTTCGAGTAGGGAAAAAAAAGTACCATCAGTCTTTGAACATCGTCATCATCGCAAACCCCCGACATCTTCTCACGAAGCAAGCAACCACTGCGAACCCCCTCCCCCTCCGGACCTCACTCCATCTTCTCAGCTCCAGTCGCTCCCTTTGAGAATGCGATAGTCACCTCGCGACCCCGCGATTAGGTGTTTACCAGCAAACCGCGCCTTACCTAACCAGGATCGCACACACGCCAGTCGCAGCAACACTCCCGACGTGGAATATTGGGACCCCTCCCACGCTCCCACCTCGAATCACTGCCGGACCGCTGCGCTGCGCTCCTCTGAGCTGCGCTGCCTTTTGCGCTCTCGCACCGAAACCCAACCCGCAAACACCGCATTGCCCCCCGTCTCCGCCGGACGTCGCCCGCCCGCTTAACAGGACAGATCCAGGCTGGACTCGGCCTGGCCAGCAAAGGTACCCCGAGCCGCTCACCCCAGCCTGACCAGGCTGTCGTGTCCCACCCGCTGAACAAATCTGGAAGAAGCAACGACAAAATGGGTAACAACCCCTCCTCGTCGTCCAAGCCCGCCACGCCCGTCTCATCTGCCTCGGCGTCTCACGACTCACCGAAACACCATCACCATCACAAGAGGGAGTCCAAACACATCATCCCGCCCCGTTCCGCCGAGCGAGTCGCCGCACCACCTGAACCCTCCCTTACTCAGGCTCAGGGCTCCACGATCAGCAAGGGCCCCAAGCCCCTCCAGTCCATCCCGATCTCAAACTTCGCCGGCTCCCCCTCCTCGAGCTCGAGTACCTCCGTCCCGCAGCCGAAGCCCCCGGAATCGAAGCACATCATTCGCGATGAGCCGAGCAAGCCCGTAGACGTCCCCAGCGCCCCGACCGAATCCTCCTCCCTCAGGTCGCATTACTCCGCCCACATGGCCGAACCAGCCTTAGTCTCCAACAACAGCGTCAACGACATGTCGTATATCACCCGCCCTCCCCGTCTTCCCCTCCCTATCGAGGAGGAGATCCACACCCCCGGCTCGCCCATCATCGCCCCGGCCGACAATGGCGAGGCTTCCGTCACGGAAGTGGAGACCCTTGACTCCGATGGCATGACGAGGAAGTCGTCGGCGCTGAGTACGACCACTGTCGACGAAGAGGACGGCGAGGAGTTGATCGTCGACAAGACGCGCCCCACGGTGCCCACTCGTCTCGAATGGCGCAGAGGAGGAGGCAAGGTCTATGTTACGGGCACTATCTTCCAATGGAACCGCAAACAAAGATTGCATCCCGTGTAAGTTTCACTTCTGCAGGGTTTCGGTCTCGGCTGCCTGCGTTACACCTGTGGTTCCCTGATGGTCTGAGATTCCAGCCACCTGGGTTGCCTTCTTTGTAGCGGTGCCGCCCCCGCGACATGATCCCAATACTGGCATGTAGTAAACAAGCTAACAAGACTCCTGAACAGCGACGGCCAGCCTGGTGTGTTCGCGGCAACCATACATATTCTTCCGGGAACGCACCATGTCAGATTCTTGGTGGACGGAATCATGCAAACCTCGCCCGATTTGCCGACAACCGTGGACTTTGGAAACAACTTGGTCAACTTCATAGAAGTCAGTGCCGATGATCTGCCGGCCAAGGCTCCCGTAGTGCCCGGCCCGGTCCCTGCGCCGGGTACCGTTGCCAGCGACCAGGGCGCTCCCAAGGCCTCTGCCTCGCAGGTTGAGGAGCAGCCGAAGCAGCCCAGAGGCAAAGCGGTCCCCTCGCCTAGCCAATACTTCCACCAGATACCCAAGTATCTGGTTGATTTTGACCAGCCCGAAGACTCGCCGGCCTACCAGTACGCGGTGACGGCCATTGAGAAGCTGCCGACGCCCCCCAGTCTGCCAGGATTCCTGGGCAAGCCCATCTTGAACGCTGCTGTGCTCATGAAGGATGACAACAGTGTGCTGAACATGCCCAACCATACTGTTCTCAACCATCTTGCCACCAGCAGCATTAAGAACAATATTCTGGCCGTTTCAGCAACTACTCGATACAAGAACAAGGTTGGTCTGGTCTGGCCATTCCGTAGTCATTTGTCATCACTAACACCAGTACAGTATGTCACAACAATCATCTACAAGCCCACAACGACAGACGAATAGTCTGTTTGAGACAGCTGGCTGGGAGGATTATGAGATGTTTTAGGAGCATCGGTTCCGGTTGATCATCCAGACTTTGGCACTGGACTAGCCGTCATTGTGTCTTCTTTTTTTTCTTCCTTTTTTTGGCTGGATGGGCACGTGTTCAGTCTTGGGAACGGGAACATAGAAGAAACGTGCAGGTCGTATACGTCTAGTATACGCCAATATATCAGTTCCTCCACTTGATGTGAACCTCGTCTGTTCTAAACCGCTGCGTGCACGAGCTGTCTTCAAGCGGTGTCCTGAAGCCAGTCTCGTACGCCAGCAACCCCGCGTGCGCAATCATGATGCCGTTATCGATGCAAAACCTCTCGTCCGTAGCGTACACGCTGCCACCTCTCTCCTTGGCCATCTCGCCCATCATCTCTTGCAACCTCTCGTTGCAGCCCACGCCTCCAACAATCAAGACCTGATTGCTACCGACATGCGCCATGGCGCGCTCCGTGATCTCGACCAGCATGGCAAAGACCGTCTCCTGCAACGAGAAGCACAGATCCGCCGGCGTGAATGTCTCCTCCCCCTTAGCCTGGCTCGCCTTCATCTGGGCCGCCAGGATATCCGCGCTCGCCAGGATGCCGGAGAAGGAGCAGTCCATGCCCTTCACCGCATACGGCAGCTCCAGCAGCCGCGTGCCCTTCTTGGCCGTCTGCTCGATGTTGTACCCCGGCGCGGGGTCGTTACTGATCTCAAGGGTGCGGGCGAACCGGTCGAGGCAGTTGCCCACGGCGATGTCGAGCGTCTCGCCGAAGATGCGGTACCGCTGTTCCGCGTACGCGATGACCTGGCTGTTGCCGCCGCTCACGTACAGCACCACGGGGTTCTGCGCGCCCGTGATGGTCCGGCCCATCTCGATGTGTCCGACGCAGTGGTTCACGCCAACCAGGGGCTTGTCCCACAGAAGCGAGAGCGTGCGCGCGGCGACGGCGACGCTGGTGAGCGGGGCGCCCATGCCGGGGCCCTTTGTGAAGCAGACGCAGTCGACGTCGGCGACCGAGATGCCAGCCTCGCGGATGGCGCGACGGGCGATCTGGACGAAGAAGGAGCGGTGGTGCTTCGCCGTGTCCTTGGGGAGGAAGCCCTGGCCCGGCGGGGAGACGAAGGTGTGGCGGATGTTGGAGAGGATGGTGGACTCGGAGCCGTTGTGGAGCATCACGCCGATGCCGAGCTTGTTGGCGGAGCCTTCGCACCCGAGGGCGATGAGGCCCTTCTTCTTAGACATGGTTGTGGACGTGAGCTTCGAGGGCGAGGCTGGCGGTGGTGCTTGCGACGTCGCGTCGTCCGGGTTGAGGTCGGCGTCGTGGGTCCTCTTGAGGGGACGGTTTTCGGTCATGAGGGGGGGTTGGGAACGCGGTGGATGGGCTCGCGACCTGGTGTGTCCTCCTCTCTTCCCTCCGTCTGAGTGGGGTGATTCTTTTAGTCTAGATTTCACAGTCGGAATTTTCTCTGAAAATGAGCAGAAATTAAGTGCGCCGAGGGCATTCGTGTAAATATTCGCACCGTTACTGGAGATCAAACTGCGCGCTTCGCCTGGGACCAATGGCCGAGACGTCAAAAAAAGTTGACGTAGGAGGGGTAACGTCCGTCTGGTGGGATGTCCTTTGAAAAAGCGGGTCTGCAGGTGTGGGTCGGGCATCGAGTCTCACCCCCCGGCCGCTGTTATTAGGTCCCCTGCGCTGCCACAACCGTCTCTCCTACCGCACCGGACCCTTCTAGCTCCCATGGCATGGGGTACCGACCTACCTAGTAATAGTAGTGCCTGGTACGCACCTTTACCTAGAATGTTCGCGCCCGCGACACCCTAGCCGCAGGGCTTCAGCCGGCGGCCACTTGCTGATTCTGCCCTCGGTGTACCTACACTAGACAAAGTAAGGTGAGTGCTATCTAAAAGGCGGGCTACCAGCTGATGCAAGCAGATGCGTCCGCCGTTCCAACGTTGCGGCGAAGGCCGTCTCGCGGCAGGCTCCCAAGTAAGGAACCCCCATCGCCCGCGCGCACACGCCCGCCCACACAACAGAAGAAAAAGCAGATGGGACGGAGGACGGACAGCGGACGGCGGACAGGGGTGGTCGGTGCTCATGAGGTGCGTAAGGACCTGTACTAGGTAGGTAAGAGGTGCTCCGTGCTTCCTGCCTTTGCTTTCCTTCTCCTCCAAGGGCCAAGGCGAAATCCGATCGATGGGTGCCCGGTGGTCGGTTATGGCTCACACCAGTGGCTCAGGTAAAGGTTCCAACGCAATTATCCCCACACACCTACCCAGGCAAAGGCCTCGACGAAGTGGGTTCCTCCTCTTCACTACACAATTCTTTCTCTCGTTTCCCATACTCCTCCTCTCCTGCGCTGCTGCGAAAACCCTCTCTTCCCCTCTTTTGGGATAGCATGGATATTTTTATTTTTCACCTGTCTTTTTTCCTCCGTCCCCCCCTTCTGCTACCTCGTTGTCGCATGCCTCCCGGTATCTCGTGATCGCCGAAGGATCTGCGGAACCTGATCTGCCGAATCGGGGTAAGAGACAAAGGTAGTCAGTCTGCTGACTCCAGACACAGACGACCTACCCACGTCGAAGATGGCCTCAACTTCCATGCTCTGGACAGACTGTCTCTTGCAGCTTGTCAGTACCTTTTGCAAGGCAAGGCGAGAGCTGCTTGGATTCAGCTGTTGCTAGCAAGCCCCCGCCCGAAACAGCACTACGACATACCAGAACAACCTACTGCCGGTGCCAGTCGCAAGCTCACACGGCCATCTCACCATCGGCTGCTTGTTCAGCACTACAAAGAACCAGCCCTCTCCAGAGCACTGCAAGCTCTGCAAGCACTTGCGAAATCTGCTGCCCGCTGCACCAGAACGCACACAAAATATCCTTACCTGTCAACCTTGATCCCGCAGATTGCGCGCCCTCGGCGGCTACTGCTTACCTCGAAAACCCCAACTCCGCAAACCTCCGGTCGACCACAATATGCAATAGAGAGAAGAGAAAAGACCGACTTCCTTTCTCCTTTAGCGCCGAGGCTGCAGCACATCACGAGATATTCCAAGCTGAAGGTCATTATTGATCTTCTATTTGGTTTGGATGAGGAATCTATTTTCCTCGCCGGATGTCTGGCCGCGTCATCTGTTGACTGCCACCGACCCGCTACATACCACCCCGCCTCACTCCCTCGCATTCATATACTTTACAATGGGAACCGCCTCGACCCAGAACGCCACGCCGAACCGACCTGCCTGCCTCCAGGCCCTCTTTACAAAAACAAGAACAAACCAAACACCGGGGGGGTATACAACGACATGTCATCCGAGGATGAAGAGAAGAGAGTCACCAGCTCACGGGGGAGATCCCGCGGCCTGAGCTGCCGGTGCCTGAGGCGCTCGCGGCTGTGGTTGCGGCTGCGGCTGCGACTGCGGTTGTGGCTGCGGCTGCGATGGAAGTTGTGGAAGCGCTGGCCTGCTGCCGGCGACAGCCGCGGCTTGCGCAGGAACTTGGCCATTGACCACGCCTTCTTGCGGTATTTGCCGCCTCGGGTACACATACTGCGACAGGGGAATTGTGGCGCGGAATTTCAATGCCCGGGTGTCGTACGGGTCGACTTCGTACACGGGCGCCTTGTCATCGTCATCTTCGTCATACTTCCACCGATCCGAGTACTCCTCTGACTCAGCTCTCGGTGGCGTTGTCATCCCCCGACGGTCTATCCACAACCTGTTCAGCCGGCCGATTCGGCGACGGTACGCAGGCTGTGTGCCGGGTGGCTTCTCTTTGCCGCCCGCTGCGAACCGGAATATCGACATGTTGCCCGTCCCGGCCGTAGTCGCCGGCTCTTCATCGACATCCATAGCGTCGGATTCGGACGACGTGGACGCCGGGGGTGTCATGAGATACTGGGTCTTGGCGGGTCGGAAGCTCATTTCCATACCCTGGTCCCTGAGCGGTGATAACGGTTCTCGGGTGAGATCCACATAGTTTTGGTTCCACTTCCGATGGTTTTGGACCTTACTCTCAACGTCCGCCCGCAACTCATTCTCCTTCTCCGCAAGCTTATCTGAGAGCTGAAGGAGGTCAGCCTCCATCGACCGACCATCTGGTCGCACGGCAATGCGGAGATGGTTGCCCGGTGGTCTCTGCAGTGCAGGCGCCTCTACTGGCTTCTTCTTCTGGGGCTGTAGACGGTCAGCAGTTGTCCTGGAACAATCGCCAAACGCTTGCAAAACGCATACCTTCTGGTTGATGAGGTCATCGTCCTCGGTCTTGATACCAAGCTTGACCTTCATCTCCTTGAGTCTGGCTCGTTGCTCGAAGATCATCCGGTCCAAGTTGAGAACTTCCCGCTTCAGCATCTCACGCTCATATGAGTGGATGATGAGCTGACGTCCGTCCTCAAGCTCTTTGCGAAGTCGCTTCAGCTTCTCGGCGCTCTGGACATCCCTCTGCCTCGTCTTGCGCGTCTGCCTCGCCTCGCGGCGTCTGAAGCAGACGTAAGGATCGGCCTCGTCACTCTCTTGGTGCGTCTCAAACTTGACAGTTGGGTGCAGAGGCTTGTTGCTAGTTGCTTGCCGACGAGACTTCCAGTGCTCATAGACATGCTTGGCGTGCGCCATCATTTTCTGAGTACCACCAAGCTGGCTGAGAGAAGGGACCATCACGTCGTAGCCGACCACGGTATTGTCAATGGCAGCAAAGGGGGCTTGTTCTGAGGCGGTCTCCTCGAACACCTCCATGATCCGTTCAAAGTCATCTTCGGAGAGCTGAGAGGCGACGCTCTTCTTGGTGGAGTTATACTGTTTCAGGAAATCATCGTCCTCAGTTGACATGTCATAGGATACGCCTATGCATTCTTCCACGGTTTGTGAGAAGCGGATGTAAGAGGTAGGTTGTTGAAAATGACTGGGGTAGAGTTGATCATAGTTGATCTGGCTCTCCTGAGGAGGCGGAACCGGAATTTCTTGATCATTGCTGGTTCCCGCCTCTTTCAGAATGGATTGAAGATGGTATTCCTACGGTCTCCCGGTCAGCATATCGCTGCGCTGCCAATCGCAGGAAGGTAAGTTGAGGTGGGTCATCAGATATGCCAAGGCATGTCACATGACCAGATCACGTGATATCTGAGTGCGATATGGGAGTGAAGTGACTCACAGTTTCCTCGGCGGCCTCGACACCTGTCGCGATTTGAGACTCGGTGGTCAAGGATTCATACTCGCTCGGGTCGATATCATCTTCTCTAAGGACCGGCAGCAGCGTCTTTACGCTCAACTTCTTGACTCGGACTTTCCTAGTCGACATGGTGGCGGGTGGGGGGCGGAAGGCGGAAAGCCGGCGGAAAATCCGCAAAAAAAGTCGATCAAGTCATATATGGGGTCATGCGACAGTGACCTTTCCGGTTTTGAAGGATAAAAATCGGTGTTGTGGTGTTTGTTTTGATGGTCGAACTATCGCTGCTTGATGAGGTGACGTTGAATGCGTTTTCCCACGCAGAAGATTTTTTCGCTGGTTGATGCGCCTCAGATGGGGTGTTTTGGCGTCGTGTCAAGTACCGCGCAGTAGTAAATAGGCTGGTTCGGTACTTTGGCGCTCGGACCAGGAAACCGGATCGGAGTTGGGCAAGTAGACTGGCCGACATCCAAGTGCCATGGAAGGTGCCAGGCCACCGCCCGCGCCTGAAAAAGGAGAATCTGCCTTGGTCACGTGCACAACTGCCTTGAGGCAGGCAAGGTCAAAAAAAGTGACCATCGCTCTGACCGTGACAATTCATGATATGGGACGATTTCTTGAACTTTCTCGCCAGTAATCCATAGAAAAAATCCCCTTTCCGTCTTCTACCTTGTGCATCCTTCCAAAACTTAAATGTGGTGGTGATACATCTGACATTCGCTGGCCGTTCACGTCGTACCTCTCTCTATCAGGGGCCAATGGCGGTGGTGACTGAATTCAGTAATAGTCCGTGCGCGAGCACTTTCGGTGGGTTCAGGCTCAGCTGCCACCCAAGCCAATCAAGAGCATGGTCGGCCGCCATACCAGGCCTCCCGCACCGTGTCTGGACCTAATACTTAGCCTTGCACCTACGAACCTCCCAACTCCCATCACCCGCGACGAGTCCCACGGAGAACTAGCGAATCTCGAGCTCGAAGACAGCCCACCTGCGACGACCGACGATCAGAACGTTGACGGTTCCGAATCCACGCCTCCGATCAGTGCCGCAGCTCTCCTCGAGATCAACCGCCCAAATTCGCCAACATGGGAAACACAACCAGTGCGGTGTTGGACAATATTGTCCAGGGGTCCAACTGTGAGCCCCTCCCCCGCAGTCGACTTCTTTGTCGCAAAAACTGGGAGTGCTGACGGATAGGCAGTCGACAGAGAAGAGGTTGACCGTCTGAGGAAACGTTTTATGAAGCTGGACAAGGCAAGTTTTCACTCGCCGCCTTTCTCGTCGCTTATTTCCCGCCCCGCGCGCGCACTTGCACCCATGTCGTAGGCTCCCTGCTGACCGACTCAGGATAACTCGGGCACGATCGAGCGCGATGAGTTCCTCAGCCTCCCGCAGATTTCCTCCAACCCCCTCGCCACAAGGTACGAGCCGTACGATGCTATCTGGTGTGCGACAAGTGACTGAGCGACTACTTTCTCAGAATGATTGCCATCTTCGATGAAGACGGCGGCGGTGACGTCGATTTCCAAGAGTTCGTCTCGGGCCTCAGCGCCTTCTCGAGCAAGGGCAACAAGGAGCAGAAGCTGCGCTTCGCCTTCAAGGTGTACGACATCGACCGCGACGGATACATCAGCAACGGCGAACTGTTCATCGTGCTGAAGATGATGGTGGGAAGCAACCTCAAGGACCAGCAGCTGCAGCAGATCGTCGACAAGACTATTATGGAGGCCGACCTGGATAAGGACGGCAAGATCAGCTTCGAGGAGTTCACCAAGATGGTTGAGAACACGGATGTCAGCATGAGCATGACCTTGGGTGAGTTCAAGCCCCCCTTTAGGATTACACCTACCTCCAGCGAGCAGTGACACTGACGTTCGCATCGCAGACACGTTTTAAAGTAGAGAGCATGTTGGCGCGCACATCAGAATCATGAGATATGAATTGCTACAGTAGAGGTACACCATTTAACCCTCGGGCGATGCTTAACCGCCGCATCGGTCTGAATTGAAGTCTTTCCCGGTTTTCAGCTGGCTTAACGCGGTCCAACTTGCATCGTCGAGTGACTTCAACTTCAACTTCAGTAGAAAGTGTCCGATATACCTTCTTCCTAGTACATGAACCTCGGCCGACACCACTGACACGCACTGGGGAGAAGATTGCCGGACTGGGACTTGGTCTCTTCGAGGGTCATTGCAACGGATTGGAGCCTAATCTAGATGAGTAAGCCGTCGATACAGGTGTCGTCACTATGCAGCCGGCAGAAGCGGCCGCCGCGTCCGAACGGGGCTACTGCTGTCAGCAACGGGATAGGGGAAGGGCTGCCTGTGTACGATTTTCGAATTGTGCCACGGGACGTATTTGGAACCGCCTTCGCTAACACATCAATGCCTGGTCGGTCGATTCCATGCCCTACTAGGCAATTGGGAAGGCCAAGGCCTTGTGCTCAGTCTCCGGAAGGTTTCTACCGTGTGCGTGGTCTGTCTTGGCTCGGAGATGCTGCGGTTTCTCGGAGCCGATGGCTCGAATTTGACTCAATACTGGCCTTGTGATGAAACACTGCTGTGAGCTGTTTGAATCCTGGCTGATGTCACCTACCATACACTCTCGGCCAGAAGCTTCACATTCAGTCGGGATGTACACGACCACGCTCAAAATGGCTGAAGTCCCCTTTGGTTCTCCCGCTCATGTCACTGGGCCATATTCTCCTCTTCTCGCATTTGGGCTCTCTGAGTTACTTGGCGTCGAGCTTCGAGCTCTCTCTTTGTTTGCGCAACACACACGACGTGGGATTGGAAACCTCGGCCGCTCGTTGTTAACAACTAGGAAACGATGGCTACGTAGCATGGTAGGGTTTATAGCGAATTTAAATCTTGCCGGTATGAACCACACGCCGTCGCTTCTGCTGGATCTCATTCACAACTGAGTCAGTTGGTATACAGACGATATAGGGTAGTGTGTGTCGAGGATAGGTATGGATAATGTGTCGTATGCTCGTTCAGCCTTACGAGCAACGCCATGAGGCAGGCTTGTTAGTTATAGCTTGGGTGCTGGAATATGCTTGGCTCACTATGTATATGCTATACTAACAGCCCACAAAAGAAGTCTTGTTCTCCTCTCCTAGTGCACACTGCCTGCCTCAAGAAGGCAGCTAGCCAAGTCTAGGAATGATTCAACATCACAGTAAGTTATGTGTAGTTCCAGAGACCAAGTAAAACTGTACTATCTTTGACTACACTAGCTTAGTCTTCGTCCTACGGTAGGAGGAATGTTCTTTCTTTTCATGCTCTTAGTAACCTTGTGACACACATCTCAACTTCATGCAGTAGAGGGGAAGAATGAGACTAGGTACAGTCTACCATGAAGTATGGACGAGAGACTAATATCGACGAGCAAGATGCTCCAAGCAAATCATTATCAATAGGTGCACACGGTCAAACCGTGCCTTGCTTTTCTGTACTTTTGACACACATTATCTAGATTTCGGGCTTTTAATAGGTTTAGACGACATGTGTCAAAGTACTCTAAAACAACAGCACATTATGCTAGGCAGTAGTTATCAAATCTACTAAGCATGCTTAATTTGGAACTCGGATGCTATGCTCATAGTTGCTGTACTCAGTAAGTTATGGTCTAGAAACGGAAGAAACGCTTGCTCTAGAATGATATATACCCTTCGGACTAAGAGACACAGGCGATAACAGCAGCGAGGACCGCGGCGAGGACCGCGGCGAGAACGAAAAAGACGGTCTTCAACCCCGATTAGTCTACTACCTAGCTTTAGGTAGTTCGAATGGTTGGCTTTCACCAGCTTCTCTAAGAGCCACCTGCGACGGTTTTATCCAGTCAGCAACTCTTCAAGAATCTTTACGGCCGCGTTCGGCTTGACTGCTGACGAGGGGAAAGTTCAGATCTAACAACAACATTCAGTATGGAGCTTTGTGTGTAGAGTATAGGTTTGGTTAACAGCACAGGTGGTCTAGAAATACCGGTTTCAACATCGGGGATACGTGACAACAATACATTACGGTTACAGCAAGTAAACTTCCTCTTTCGACATAACACATTCGTGAAGTTAATACCACTATCTCCGCCTGCTTGGAATAGCTGTAATAGGGAAGTATATTAAAGAGTGAGTGTTGGCATAGCAAGTATCAGGACTCGAGTTACCCTAGTAATCTACAGCACACGCATTGACAGCCAGGCGCAGATCACCATTTGCACTGGACCGTTGCGTGCTCTTCCCGTGTAACAACCTAGGCACAATAACCCAGCTACAAAATGTTCAAAGGGGAGACAAATTAAGCGGGCAACTTAAACTCGATTCATGGGTTGCTCTTGATGAATCGTTGCTGATCACCCGAAGCTCAGGTGAAGTTTCTCGAACCGGCCCCCGGCAAGAACTTCACAGTCAAACATGAGCCGACCTTTGGAATAGGCTTAATACAGACCAGAGCCAGAAACACAATTGTCATACTTCACAATTGAGCAACCTCTGATTTCTAGCCAGCGCTCTGACAATCGGTTGTCTCTCACTTCCGCGTGATGCGCTGGGGGAAGCACGAGAATCTTCTAGTGAGACATTCAAAAAGGGGGCTTGTAGGCCATGCTGTGGCGGGCTCATGGAAGATATCGTCATCGACATCCAGCCATGCCGACGCTTCAGTTGAAACACGGTTGAATAGTCCCGTCAGTGGGTTACCGAGACAACGCCAACACCAGCGGTCACAGCAAAGATGAGATGGCAGCACGCTTACTATCGAAGTCGTCTTCATTCCCTGACCGGTCGCGATTATCATTCGAGCCTAAGACCGGGCGCCCCCGTCCATGTTCTTGAGGGGTGACTGTTTCTGCCAGGACAGCCCCTATGGTTCGACCAGGAGAATTTCGTCTACCATAGCGGTCGGCGGCTGATTTAGGGTTTCCCAGCAGGATGGTTCTGGTGCCATACATCTGGGAACAGCGAAACACCCTGAACCCAGCCAGCTGGCCTGGATTCCCAGTCCAAGATGCGTGTGACCACCGATCCTCGTCAAACTGTACTGCCTTGAGAGATATGGGACCAGCTCTGCGTCGCACTGCGGAGAAACAAATAGTCTGCATCACACTCAGACTCGGGAACGGACAGGGACAGGCTGATGGCGAGAGAAGTGGACAGTCGTGGGTGCCACGGCACCCGAAGGGGGTTCCCCTGCCTCAAGGGAGCCAATCACTGTGTTATTCAGACCTAGGTGACCGGATGCCGTCGCGGTGTGAGTGTATCTCGTCCCAGCCCCAAGGGCGGGAAGACGGACGGATGTCTCGGGAGTGAGTGTTACCAGGTCGCCAGGTGCTCCTGGGATCCGAGACTGCCAACAAATTGGGGCTGAAAAAATACCACGTCGCTTCCACCCTAATGAAGTACCACGGGAAACCAATCGACGACCGGGAATGCTTCGAGGGGCCACATGGCTAAGACAGCCAGAAGTGGTGGCGGCTTCGTGGTAATTGGGAGGCCGGTCCGAGTGGGGCTATTTGCGGCCGGGACCCGCTCCGAGTTTGTCGGGTCGGCGGCCTTCGTTCTCGGAGGCGCGGAGGCGCCAAGATGCGAAGACCGAGTTTGGGTGACGGATGACCAGAAGCTCTCTTGTACAAGTACATGAACGAAGCCCCCGTCGCTCCACAGTGGTTCTCAGCGCGTGCATGGATGGTCAGATCATGTCTGTTCACCAACAGGGAGCAGTCTCTCTCCCTTTCCCCTCCCCCCTCCCTCGCATATCAGAGCTCCCCTTGTCGCCTGAAAGAGCATGTGGTGGGGAAACGGGGGGCTGGCCGCCTAAGAAAGTGACTCGTCACTTTTCTTCCCTGGGCAATGTGCAGCCAACGACGCAGAATCAGGACAAGTACGGTTTTCAAAACCCTGTCCCCAACACCTCGTTTGCAGCTCAACCATGGCGCTGGGAAATTTCGGGGCGGGAACAATTATAAATAAATAAGAAAAGCAAGAAAATGAAAAGAGGAGTGAGTGCCTGATCAAGGTAGTGCACATAACTTGTTGGAGAGCTACTCTGGTTAACTGGATGAGGTCTAGCCAACGCCGCCTCGGGGGCAAGCATACCCGTACCTCGTCCGTCGCGCCCTGGACCTGTATCCTCGCGCTCGAACGCTACGCCACGAGAGCAGAGGCGGGATAGTATTCCCGGAGATCTGCACCTCCCGCGAGGCCTTCCCAGAGCGCTGGGCGAGACAGGTCTCTAGTAGGGATATGCCAGCCGCCACTCGACCAAGCAATCGGGAAACGAGGCGGCGCTGTCCCTGTCCCAAAAAGAGTTGAAGAGTCCATCACATCTCCTAGAGCGGTTGGAAGATCTCGTTACCTAGTATGGGCAAACATTTGCGCCTCGCGTTTCCAGCCCCTGGCCGACTTCGCAACTTTGACCCAACAAGAGTCTTGCATTGCTTGCCCGTGGCTCTCGGCCGACAGCCCTGTCTCCAAGACAATCCAGGGTGAGCTCAGCCGTGTTTCAATATCTCCCTCGCTTGGGCGGCACAGGTCTTGAGGCCGCGAGGCCCTCGCAGGACTTCACAGCGATAGTGGGGGGTTAACCCCCCATAAGCACCCCTAGACGACGATCTTCACCATGAAAGTCGGATCATTCGCCATGCCCTATCCTGTGCCGCCCGCCTTGTCCCCCAGCCTCGTCTAGCTAGCAAGATATTGCTTCGTCTTTTTCTCTTCCTCCTCTCCCTGGCGGCGTATTCAAATCACAAGGAGGGTCGCAGCCATGGGTGGTGGTTTACGTGCTTTAAAGCATCACGCTGCAGCCTACCCCGGCGGCCCCTTCCTCGAGATATCAATGTAAATGTGCAAGTGCAACTTTGGGTTCGCGTGGCCTGTCAGAAGGAGCGACCCCACCCACCCAGAACTCCCAAGCGGCTGGTCCCATCCCGCCCCCTTCTCCCCAATCATCACTCGCCCAACTTCAGCCCTTCCGCCCAACGGCCACAAATGAAGTCCGCGCCTCCTGCGCCTCTTTTCCCTGCGAGGTTCCCGTCACTTGTCACATCGCGTCACATCACCACTCCGTAGACGGCCCGCGTTACAGTATTCCAGTTTCCCTGTGATCGCCTCCCCGGCCGCGAGCGGTCTCACTTTGCTTCTCCTTTGCCCGGATGTTTCCCATTCATCCGCCCGCCGGGGCCCCCGGCAACACGAGGCAAACATCAACCGGAAAGACGCGAGCCACGGAAACCCCAAGCTTTCGTTCGCCTCGGGGAGAGCACTTCCTCTCCGGGAACATCACATCCCCCTCGTGTCAGGATCCGAAGCTGCGCCGCCTTCTAATTAATTAGTCAAAAACGCGGCACAATAGGCCAGAAACCCGACCGCATGAGCTGGAGGGGGGCGGGCAACTGCAAATGCCACTTCCGCAGGACCAGCATGCACGCAGAGCAGCAAGCAGCCCGCCGTCGATAACATGCGAGAGCAGCGGAAGGGGAGGAGCCTACTGCGCACCCTGCGTCGGCCCCTCCTGCAAGGCAGCCAGCCCGCCGACCACCCCCTACACTAACCACAGAGCCTGCAAACGCGGCATCCTTTCCGTCTGACGCCTTTCTGATCTGTCGGATACAGACGAGCGAACGAAGCCAGGGTTTTGGGGGAGAACCCTAGAAAGGGGCCGGGGTGGGAGGCATATGGATCACAACCTAAGCACAGCAGCGGGCACGCACTTTTTCCAGCACTCCCAATTGCCGCCGGGTCAAAGTCCGCCTTTTGCCAGTCGGGTTCACGATTGATGCCCGACGTTGGCCAGCAAACCGAGGACAAGAAAACGAGAGAGAGAGGCACAGAGACAGACAGACGAGAGGGGTAGCCGATTCCTCGAACTGGATTAGCGGCCCAAGTCCCCTTACCCTGTTTCCCAAGGGTCCAAAAATCTTGCCATCCCAAGTCGTCGAGAGCTGCGGAGGACCAGTCAGGAAGTGATCAGAGAGGGAAAAAAGGTTCCAGACCACCACCACAGCTCCTCCCATCTGGCGTCACTAGCTCCTCCTCCTCCTCTTCCCCGAGGCGGGAGATCGGCGCAGAAAAATCGTTGTTAGTCCTATCAACTGAGCCCACCCACTTGCTCACATACACACCCCTCCCCCTTCGTTACGGGATGGATACACTGCGGTACACCGCTTGACCGCCTCGAGATGGTACATCCGGCGGCCGATTGGGCACGAACGAATTCGCTGATCAGTCCCATCCCACCCTCGGGCTGTTTCCCTCCAATGCTTTGACTGCCCATGTTGGCGAAAGATCACCCGCATGAGGCTTACGGAGCTTGCCACCCCCCTGCGCTACCACCCCCATGCCATGCCACGCCAAATAACCGTAGGGCAGGAAGATCGACGGCGAGGCGCCGTGGCTTGGGTTGGCCGGCCGGCCTTTCTTTAGCGTCTCGTCTCAGACGTCGGTTCATCGACTTCGCAGTCTCTGCTCGGATCATGCAAACACCTCCGTCTCTTCTCATGTTTTGGTGTAACGGAACACACGAGGCGCTCGGAAGTATAGAGCATTCAGACCATACGTATTCTAACACAGCAGTAAGTAAAGGCTTGGTAGCACCAGCTGCCTACTCCCCCACTCACACACACACACACACACACACACACGCCGCGTTGACTACTATGTACGGATGGCTGTAATGGCAAACGGCGTGTCAAACAACTGCAGAAGAAAATCTTCAAGCAAACGAACCGACAACTCAGCCCTTCCACCAAGTTGGGAAAGTAAAGGTAAAAAAAGAAAACCATTGTGCGCGCAAGAAACGACAACGCAGAGCTCGTGAGAGCGTTCCGGCCTGATCTACTACCAAGAGTCCGTAGTTATACATGATTTCTACAGGAGACATACACATCTTTTGTTTTTCTGCTTTGTTCTCATCCCTTCGTTGCGCGAGTATCCGGCCTCACTTGCTTGTTTTCCCCCTGCTTCTTTCCGCCCACCCCCTTACCCCCTCATTCAGTCATTCCTTCCTACCCAGTCGTCCGGTGCGCCCCCCTCTATGGCTGGTTCTCGATATCTATCCCTTCCCTGCCATACCCCGCCACCGGCTTTAGAGATACTTGGTCCAACTTCTAGCCCTGGATATCTGCTGATGGTGGCAGAAAAGCCCCCACCTCGTTCGCTCGCCTCGCCAATCCTCACGGAATAGCAGAGACGTCGCGGATACGGGGTCCGAGAAACACGGGGGCTGGCTGCCAAGGGGGGAAAGAAGAAGAGAAAAGAATAAAGAAGAAAAACAAAGAGAAGAAAAATAAGAAAGCAACTAGAAAAAAAAGACAAAAAAATCGAATCAAGACGGAAAAAAAAGAAGACTACCCATTCATAATGCTGACATGGATGCCTGATACCTGCCCAACCACCTTTTGGAATGCGAGAACGATGAGCAGCTATCCTCCCTGGTTGAACTCCGAATCCGCGTGACATCGTGTCGGTAAAAAAATCGTCCCTTTTATCACAAGACGTCCGAATGCCGAGAAATGTACATTTGGGGGGAAGGGATGGAAGGAAGAAAAGGAAACGTCGAGGCCGGCCCATGGGGTATGTGAGAATGACTTTCCGAAAGCCGTCCGCCCAAAGCGCCACCATCCATAGTACGTTTTGTTTTTACGGGCATTTCCACATGCCCTGGAATCCCATCACTTTATCCCAGGGGTGAGGGTTAGGCAGCTAGTAGAGCATCTCGAGTCTTCTCTCATCTACTCCCGTGGTGGGAGCCAGATGCCGTCTGCGTCCCACCGCCGTTTCCGCCGGATTCTTCCTGGGCCTCGTAAAGATCGAGACAAGCCTCGAGAACTAGAGAAATTTACGTTAGTATTTGCAACCTCCATGTTTGCCAGGGTGTAGACAGAGTGGGTGTGTATGCTTACTCTCGATGATTTGCTGCTCCCACACGCCGTATTGGTAGTCGACCAGCCCGTGCCGCTCGATGCCGTCGCAAAGCCGGACCAGCTCCTTGCCCATCTTTTCCAACCCCTCTTTGCTGATCAGCGTTTGTGAGCGCTGGAGCTGGCGGCCCGGTTCCATCAGGTCCTTCTGCATCTGGAAAAGGGAGAGCCACGCGTGGTTGAAATCGTTCCATAGCTTGATTCGGTCTCCGTGCAAATTTTGATCGTCCAGGTTGAGCCCTGCAAACCATGGTTAGCTAGACAGCCCCCCCGACGACGCCACCGAAATGGACCTTGGCGAGCTTACCTAGGTCGACCACTTGCGACAGCAGCCAGTTGGAAACGTCCAGGAGAGACTGGCTGGCGCTCTCGAGGATGCCATTGCGGACGTTCTGGAAGACCCCCCGTAGCGCGGACTGGTACTCCATCCACTTCTCCTCCAGGCCGCCGGTCGCGGAGTAATCCTGCTCTTCCATCGAGACGTCGGCGCTCGCTGTCTGCTGCGGCATCCCGCCGACGTTGGAGATGTTGGTCTGGTAGTTCGCCATCTGCGGCTGTTGATACGCGGTCGCGGTGGCGCTCGCGGATTGCGCGTGAGGGATGTTGGAGGTTCCTGTGCTACTGCTCGGGTCGTTCGAGAAGTACGACGTCGACACGTCCGTCGGCAAGATCGGGGCGGCTGCAGGCTGCCGCTGAAACTGCGGCTGGCTGTCGTAAACGGAGCCCGTGGCGCCAGTTAAGTTATCGTAGCCCATCGTCATGGCTGCGTTGTATCCACCAAAATTCTGCGCTGCCGGGCGGCCGTCCTGGCCGTATCCTGAGGGGTAATGCATCGTGTTCGTCGCCATGGGCGCATTGAAAGAACCTGCTACTGGCTCCTGATAGTTGTATGTGCTGTAGCTACCTGTGCTTCCCATACCCCGCGGTTGCGAGGGCGAAGTGTTTAGCGGCGCCGGCCGGTTGTATCGTTCTGTCGAGCCTGTAGCCATTGAGCGGCGCTGTTGCAGAGGGTCTTGAATGTTGTATCTTGGGTTGGAGGTGGGATGCATGGGCGCTTCATTCTGCCTCCGACGGCGATTGGGATCATCCATCCCACGAGGGGCTTGGTCGCCGGCGGTCGACTCCGAGGGCAAGCCAACCGTGTGCGCCGGCGGCAACGGAGCTGGCGGTGTGTACAATAGGGCCAGGTTGGGCCTTTGGACCGGTCACGAGACCGTCCAGATGTTGTGTCGAATCTCTCGGAGGCTCGGTGGGCGGTGGAGGACTTTTTCTGCCTTCAGCTGTTTTCCCCCCTCTCTCTTTTCCTTGCTGATCTCTGGGAACGAGCGCGACGCGATAACCAAGACAACAGGTGTCTTTTGCCGCTCGGGGAGTGTCCCTCCTAAGATTGCGCGTCGCGAATCCAGTCAAATGCTGTATGTGTATGGACTTGAGCGGACTAGGAGCGGGAGCGGGAGCGCCAGCGGGTAGCGGTGTCGCGCGTCTAATGGGTAAAGGTAAGGCAGGCGGGCGGCGAGATAGGTCACGACCGTTTGGTTTTATCGAGATGCCAGAACAGACAAAGGTAAGGAAGCGTTGACTTGGGGGGAGGGTGCCTGATGTGTGATGCCGATGTAGGGTCTTGTCTGATGTCGAGCCGGGCAGAGGGCAGCACAGGATGGGCTGGCAGATCCTCGGCGCTGGCAATAGAAGCTGGCTTTTATGAACTGAATTGGGAGGGAAGATCCGAATAGATTGAAGAATGGGGGAGACAAGGAAGTTAACTGTTCAGACTTGCTTGTCGCGACAAAGCTCGGCGAAGCTAGCGCCGGCCTTCTTCATGCCCTGACGCCTGAAGGTTCGGGAAGACAAGACGATGACCGGCGACGAGTCGTTGGTGTCTTGTGAGTCGTCAGAGAAGTTTAGATTTTGGTAAACAAAAAGCCGGCGAATGGGGTGGATATCGCGCTGAGTTGTCAAACTGGTGTCAGGCTTGATACCGGGAAGATCCCAGACGACGCATGTACCACGATGTCCAACATTACAAGCCGGTCCCTGCGCGATCTGCTTGGGCAACGAAGCCGCACCAGGGTCTCAGCGACGAGCGAGTTGCTGAGACGGAAGATGCGATTCGCCAGATGTGGTCAGGGCCGGGCGGACCGATCTCTCTCGTGGTGAGAAGGCCAAGTAGTAGTAGTAGTAGTAGTAGTAGTGTATTAGTCAACGGTGAGAGGGAGGTGAGTAGTTGGCCGAGTCCCCGAGGCTGTGCCTTACTCGCTGACTGGGGCTCGGGTGTGAGGCTCGTGAAGTGGATGGAGCAGAGCCGAGGGCCACTTTTGCTACAATGTACTCGTAGCTTAGTGCTGCGAGGCTAGACGCGAGCCTATGTAGCCTTGGGAAGGGTAGGGGGTCTGGCTGCGAGGGAAGCGCAAGGTAAGCTTGTGACGAGCGAGCGAGAAGTTACGGGGCGGGTTCGGGCTGTTAGGTGTGTGGAGGACGTGAACAGTAGTAGTCTCGGGGTCTATCTTATACATGGGAGGGATGCAGATATGGGTCGATGCCGGCAGCCTAAGAATATAGGAAGGTTAGGAGAGAGGGTAGAGAAGGGGGGGTGGGAGGTAATAAAAGGGAAGAGCGGAAAAAGCAACGCAGACCCCAAAAGGGACCTGCGTAAAATGGGGGTGAACAAGGTAAGGTAGGTCGGGAAGTCAAGGTGAGGCGGAGATATGTGTGTGCGCGCCTGTGGGTGAGTGAGGATGAGGGTAGAGACAAGCAAGCAAGGACCTTGCCTTTCACTCACTCCTAGTCCAAAGAGGAACAGACCAGCAATGGAAGTCCGTCCTGGGCCAAGGCCAAGGTCAAGGGCAGTCAGTGACTGCCGGGACGGATGAGACTAGGCTAGATCAGATCAAGCCGAAGGCAGAGACACCGTAGTGAAAAGTACAGAACGGTTTGTAGTGCTAGATGGCAGGGAAATAAGAAAAAAAAGGACAGAGTAATGAAACCGGCAGGAAGCGCGGTGGTTGAGGAAGTATCCGTTCCGTGGAGTAAGGTAGGGCAGGCTCAATCCAAGTACGGCTAGATGGGCCCGAGGGGGAACCAGCTGGACCTCGTAACGCACCGGAGCGACCCAGATGTAATCTAAGAGTGGTTGTACGGCGAAAAGCCAAACCGGCCTAATGCCTGCCCGCGAGTTCGTCTTCTCGAAGGGATTCCCAGGTTGGAGGCGCGTGGCAGCCAGCGGAGGCTACAGTAAAACTAGACGCGGCGGCGGGTAGCGGTGGCTGCGGACGGGAGGATTGGAGCTGTTGGATGGAGCTTGCAAGCTGCTGAAGGGGGAAGAGATGGATGGAGCCAGGACTGGAGCTGGGTCAACCAGGACTGGCTGGGCACCCGGTTGGAGATGGGATTTGGAGATGTTGAATGGAGCTGGGGGAGCTGCCACCCGGCGAACGAGACGAGGGACGTTATGCAGCGATCTGCAAGCCAGTGTATGGAGATGGGGGTTCCCTGGATGGCATCCGGTTCTCTGGGAAAAGAGGCGTAGACAGTCTGAATGAGATGCAGGCGACAGATGATGGGTGTGGACGTCGAAACTCGACGTGGGTGTGCCAGAGCGAGCTTGGGTGGGCGAGCGAATGTCTCAGGCAGTGGAGTGGGCTTCTGGTACTTGTGTTGGAGCTGGTGATGGACGGCCAGGAGGAAGGGCAGGCTTACAAGGGGGTGTGTAAATGGACACGCCCAGGGGGGTGAGGTAGTCGTATCTAATGTCCCTCTCTGGATGCTGGTGTTGTTGGCTTACTATGTTGCAGCTTTGCGAATGGGAGCAGACGGATGAGCAAGTACGTAGAACGACTCAAGCAGAATATCAAATGCAGTCCGCCACACCGTTTATCAACTCAGAAGGGACGACCAGAGAGTTGATTGGAAACAGGTACCGGGTTTGAATTGGAGAGTGCGCGTGAGGGGAAGGCCCAAAAAGAGGGAGCTAGAGTGAGAAGGTGGGAGGAGGAGGAAAAAAAAACAAAACATAATAAGAATGAAATAGAAAAGAGGCTTATGCACCAAAGCCTAAGCCGAGAGGAGTTGCACCCCCCAGAACCGGGGCTAGTTTGCGAACGCAGAGTCAGGTTTTGTCAGGTGGTCAGCGCTGGGTTCGCCTTAAGGAGTCAGGAATGTAGAAGCGCAGAAAGCTTGTAGAGATGGTGTAGTTTGGTAAGCTACAACGAAGTCATGTAATAGTGTTTGCTGTGAAGAAGAGGTGGTGTGCTAAGCTGGCGTTGGTGAGAAAAGAGCAACACGATTGGTGCCTTATTCCGCCGCACGAGAACAAGACAGAACTTGGACAGTATTATCAGACCCAGAGGGCGTATTTCCACATCCGCCTGTAGAGAAAGGGAATGAGGCACACAGAGAGAGAGAGAGAGAGAGCAATGCCTCAAGGGATGGACCAGATGAGATGAAATGAGATGAGATGGATGAGATGGAAAGCAAAGCAACTGGGCCAGCCAGGGAAAGATTGAGATGGGGGTGTGCCGTGTCATCTTGTTGGTCCCCTTTGCCTTTTTCCTTCCTTCCCACACCCCCCCTTCGTTCTCTCTTGACTGTTTCGCGGCAGTCATGTCTGGTTCGGAGCACGTCCGCTGCGGCGAGTGCGGTTGTACCTCGGGGTGAAAGCGAAGACTAAGGACTGCCTCTGACTCTCTCATTGCACGACGACCGCCTTGCCATTCCTGTCTTGCGGGCTCTGAGTCCTGTCTCTGCTGAATACCTGCCCTCCCTCGTTCCCGCGGGTCGGCTATCCAACTGATCTGACTGATGTCCGGCAGCTCACATTTGAGAATCCCAAGTGCCGCCCGCACACAATGTGACCTGTTTCGTTTCGATTTTCAGCGCAAAGGCGGGCTCGGCTCCCTTGAGGGAGAGGGGCCATGGGCGTAGCATTTTGCTCCCCGTCTGCTGGCCTACATAAGTTCCCCTCCTATCCGGGAATTGACTTTCTGCAATCGGAGCTGTATCCTTTAGCAGGTATGGCAGAGGCTGGAAGAAAGGGAGCACGCGGTTAACTATTGGTGCTTGAGCGAGTGCGTACGGAGCAGTGTAATATGGCATGGCACGGCATGGCTCAGGGACCCGGCCCTGTCCTGCCAGGCCTGCCTTTTTTTCCCTCTGTGCGATGCCAATGACGAGCCCCCCGGACGATGAGCTGGAGGGATCGTAAAAGTTAAAAAAAGTCTGTGAGCACCCAGATGGCTGGATTTGGGGGCGTTGTTTATTACCGCGCTGAGACAAGCCCGACAACCCTTGTCCGCGCCCTCCACCTCCCCTGGCATCCCGGCCGGGGGGCACACGCACTAGTAATTAATTGCTGTTATTGCTCGCATTTCTTTTGCGGGTTGCGCTGCTTGGGCGGTACTCACCCTCGTTTTCCGGCACTGTGATTTCCGCCGGCGGTCCCCGTTCGACGCTGCTGGCCTCCTGGAGCCAGGCCAGTGTGGCTTGGCTTCGGCCTTGGTCGTGATCGCACTGTCGCAAGTCTAGACTTTGGAGAGCTCCATTGACCATGGCGAGGCGAGAGGCGATGCACTGCCGATGCCGAATGACGTACATTCGACACCCACTCTTTGCATATGGCGGAGCAGCAGATTGATCGTCAGCTTCGGGGCGGAGGAGAAAAAGAGGAGAGGAATATGGGGAGACTCGAGAGCATGACAAAGCCGTTGACTCGAGGACTCTCCTACACTTCAGATGCTGAGGACAACGATCAACCATGCTTCGCCTTCGACCTCAATCTCTCGTCGCAGCCAGTGAAGTCCTCCGACGGGAGGTTCAGAGACTTTTGGGCCCGACCATCCTGCATACACGCACACGGTGGCCGGTAGCCGCATGCCAGGACCCAACTTTACTCGATACTTGAATCGTGCACCGTTTGTATCCCTACTTGTCGGCTCATCATACCCTCCGACTTTTGGACTTCGAGACACATGTTTGGCCCTGACCATTTGCGTCGACAAGGACACATGTTCGTTCATCAAATCGACGACTCCCCCGTTTGCTTCATGTTTCAGGGTCTCGCGCAGAAGCATGCAGGCGGGCAGCATGAACAGCTAGCGCGGCTAGTCAGATTCTGATTTCAAGAGATGCAATCCCGACTCGTCTCGCAGCAGAACATTCGTCCAGGCAGGACTGAGGACTCAGGAGAGGAGGGAAGGAAGGGAAAAGAACAACCATTCCACACACACCACACACAACCGTCCTTAGCTTGCTGGAGAATGATCCGAGTCGGCCCCCAGAAAAATTGGGCAGAGTGGTAATTGGTGGGGTAGCGGGCAGGTCAAGACAAGACAGGAAGAGGCTTCCGATGCCGCGAGACTTTGACCAGTGAAAACCAATGGAATGCAAGGCCGCCATTTGGAATATTGCAAAGGGGTCCGGCCGAGTCGAAGGACATGGCGCTGCCCCCTCTACTACAGAGGAGCAGGAGTACGGATATGAGAGCAAACAGAAAAATTTGCAATGGAAGCCCGAACAAGAAGTGCCCAATGGCCGTAGTCGTCGAAGCCTCACTTTGCCGTCGCCATGCCGTGCCATTGGTGGGTTGGAAGGGACGGTGTGCTAAAGTATCTGAGCGTTCCTCCGATCTCGACACCTGGCAATGTCGACGGCACCGGCAGAGGCGTCAGGGCCGGGCAGTGGCAGACTGGCTCGAAAAAGGGCCGACCAAGTATTACCTAACTTTGTGTTAGCTGGACAGAGCCTGAGCTGGGTAGGCAGAGAGGATATTGGAGTTGCGATACCTGCACAATGGAGAGGTAGAGCCAGCCATCAGCACCAACAGCAACGGCAACAACAACAGCAACAGGCCTCGCTCGTCTGTAACAGCAGCTGCAGCGCAGCTGGTAGGCAGTGTTGACGGTGCATAAGAGGATGGATGACTGCAGCTCAGCGGTGCAGCGCGGTGCAAAAGCAAGTACCGCTACCTCGATGGCAGAAGTGAACGCGTGTTGATGTCGACAGAGTTTAGAACCATGTTCCTTGCGGACGTGTCGTGGTGGCCGGGGGGCAAGAGCAGTCTGAGCAGGTGAGGTCGAAGAAAGCCGATGCGGGGCCCCTGTCGGAGGACAGGGGTTGAAAACATGGGCTTGGTGGGTTCCTGAACGAGTGCCGGTGCCTTGCTTGAGTGGTTCGGAGGGTGCGGAACACGACTGTACCGATACATCGTGTCTGGACAAGGCGCATTCCGCCAATGCTGCTGCAGGGTCGAAGTTGTGGAGCGGTGGAGGGCCCTTTGGTTTCTGGGATAAGTGGGATAGCCCTAGTAGCTCAGGGATTATTCCTGAATGCAACATTTCGCACATGCCCTACATCCTACTTGCATAGTGGTGTAGGGCTCTGGGTGTGCGTACTTACCATTGTACCTGGTGATATCCGTAGTATGCTTCCGCAGGTACGTAGTACTGCCAGGCAGGTAAGGCGTGCGCAATGGTACCCGTAATGCTCTCCGTGGGTAATGATTTCGGAGAGGACAGCACGCACACGGCAGGCTGTGCACCCGTAAGGAGTGAGGAGATATAGCTTTTTATCGCAGACGCAGCAAATGGCGATTGGCAGCGGTCGTGATGCAACATGTCGAGATCCTTCTGTCATTTGCATTGCATTAGCCGGAACGGCCCCTGGAAACTTGCTTACCTTACCAGGACGGCATACCCTTCCACCTCGACGCGCGCTGTTAAGATTCTCTGCCTTGCCTTGGCGGACGCGACACGATATGATATCGGGTCTGGGAGTGTAATTCAACCCCTTTGAAGTAACCGAGGTGCAGCGCCATCATCGACAAGTCCTCTCACATGGACCCGATCGAGACCCGGCGGCCATACGGACGTAGATTATTCGTGCCAGGACGCATCCATGAATACCTATGGTTGGGCTCTCGCCAGCGAACAGACGCTGCGAAAATCTCCAATACTGTGGATCTGCGCGCATCTCCGGTATTGCACTCCGCTGCTCCAGCCATACGTACATACAAGCTGCACGCGCCCATACGGGATCCACAGCCCAAGAGATTTTGTCGCGTCCGCGTTAGCGACTTTCGCGTCGTAGTGTAGGCCTTTCCCTCGGCGAACTTTGCGCAGTTGCAGTTGCGGTTGCGGTTGCAATCTCTGTTCACCAATGCACCGTCAATGTGATATGGCAGAAGAGTTGGATGCCCCATTCATCCAAGCGATAAGTACCTACCTGAGGTACTACCTAGGTACACAATGCGAGGTTCAGTGAGGCACGTACATGCGTACAGAGATATCTGTATACCTTACTACTCGTACATCCGAGGTGTACCTGCCCGAATCTTGCTCCTCTAATAGGGCTAGCGTAGTCTTCTTTCTTTTCCTTCTTCTTCTTCCCACTCACCACCTCAAGTGAGGGGTGAGGAAGAGGAGGGGACGGATACCTTGCAACCTTACTGATCGGTATCCAGGTACGTAATAACCTTGCTCATTTTTCACTCAGCTGGCATCTCGACACCAGGCGCCAATCACCACCACACCGGAGCTGGTTCCACCCATCACTCGTCGTTCGCTTGCCAACTGCTGCTCCGAGTCCCGACCACGGCCAGTTGCTCTAACCTCGTTCCGACCTTGGTACTCGGTGTGGTTACAGCGTTGAGTGCCAATTACGAACATGCCCACACGTCTCTTGTGCAGGTATACCCAATTGCCCAACCAGATGCCTCCATGAGTCCATCTGCAGGGCACCTCGGAGGAGGGAAAGTCTCGCAGCCCACTTCGTTCGTCCTCTTCCAGTCGGGTTGATTGCATTCGAACCCAACCTGCTACGTACTCTACACTACAAATACCTGGAAGCACTTTGCGGATACCTTGTCTTGCCTTCCGGAAGCATGGCACGGCAGGCAAAGCAAAGCTTTCGCGAAAGCGCGCTAAAGGAAAACGGCCAGAACGGCGCTTATTATTAGTGCACAATGCTGTCGGACGGTCCAGCGAGTGGACGGCCTCGGAGCGAACAGACGCTATTCTGACGCCATAGAATGTCCCATTAGCCATGACACGCACCGACTCCGTGAACAACGCTCACCCTTCAAATCCCCGTCTCGACGCCCGTGGCAGCGTGGCTTGCCGAACACCATCGTTTGCCACCGTTCAAAACCAGATTGAAGGCTCAGACGGCGCCGGTCGCGGGAAACCCGACCGCCAACGGTCGAACTAAGGGCACCCAGCGTCCATCCTTCTTTGGGCTTCTGCTCCGTTCTCGACACCTCTCCCCCAATCTACTTTACACTTACACCCTGAAGGACGAGTTGTGGTGGTGGTGTCACACTCTAGTGTATTGAGGGTGTGGTGTGTGCTGCGTTGCGCTGTGTTGTCCAGTCTCGACAAGGTCTGGGCTGTTACGCCGCCGTTGAACAATTTTTTTGGGCGATCTCAGCCTCACTCGAGGCGACTGCCGTCGATCATCTCAACAGACGCCTGGTTGATCCCCGCAACTTGCCACGAGATTGCCCTTCGTCAAAATAAAAAAATCAGCACACGAGATCCTTCTCGAGTCTGAGTCCGATCCTCTCAACCACTCGTCACAACGGCCTCGAGGAGAGTTGTGACGCTAGAGGCCACGAGATGCATGCGACTCGGTAGCCTCGTTCTCGCGTCACGTCACATTAACATTGTTCACGGCGCGGCCACTATCCGCCCATTCATCCAACCATCCTTTCTGTCGTCTCAAGCCACTATCACCAACCGCCTATACCGCCGCCGTTATCGCGCTCCGATTGCCAGTTCAACCGCCTCGCCCGCCGCCGTCGATTGGCCGGTTAGTCGTATCATTTGGTAGGCCGTACACCCCTCCCTTTTTTATCATTGTCATCATTGCCATCGGCAAGACCATACCCACCAGGAATAAGGAACCATTGAGGAATTGAGCTTCTGTGGTTGCCATACCTCATCCGGTGATACCAGCCGACTCGTGCTGCCCACTGAGAATCCTGACTTTTGCTTCGCGGCGGCCGTCCGAATAAATCACCGACGGAACCAGGTGCCGTCACGAAGTAGGAAAGGGACGGGCACAAGGGCGTGAAACCAGCTCCACGAACCTTCGGTTCAGGCATTCCATGCTTCTAGAAACCTTCGGGCGGCCAGGACCTGCCCAAGTGTCTGTGCCCTCGCTGTCGTCTCCTTTTAGGGGTTACCTTGTGTGGGAAATTGAAACAAGGCCCTCGCCGGACGCGTTTCTGCGACGCTGGCGATGGGGGCGCCACCACCAAACTTGACGCCAGAGAGACGCGCATGCACACGATCCCTTTTATTAAAATTGCTCGCATCCTCAATCGCGACTGCACAGGTGCCAACATGCGGTCTGGCATTCTGGCCTGATAATGACACACGAAAGCCATCCTCATGATCTCCAAGACCCGGTTTCATGCGCGCCAGTAGTCACTGACGGGCGCTCCGTGGACCATGGTCTGTCAAGACTGGTCATTGCACGCGCTAGTCAAATGAGCCGTATCAACCAGACGATGTCGGTGTCGCCAGCGCCAAAGGCTGTACTGCTGCAGAGGATAGAAGACGGCCAGGCAATGGCGTCCTCAATGCGCCTTCTGGGTTTTTACTGTCGATCAAATCGTTTCAGACCTCGAGACCTCTGGTCTGGCTCTTGAATCGGCCACTGTCGTTGCCGTTGAGACACCCAACTCTCTGAGCCATGTGGCATGCGGCCTTGCCGCCCTCGCAACTAGGATTTGCACTCTTGACGTAGGAGACACCACGTTGCCTGTCCGCCAACAGCACGGGCCGGGTTTCGGACTGTGGCCTTTTATCCGGAAACGCGGAAACGCTAGACTCGGTCGTCTCCTGTCATGCGGTTGAATAGTAAGCTATTCAACGACCTCCTAACCCGATTGTGGCCTAAAAGCCGTTGGACGACATGGGCCACATTAGCAAGGTCGGCATCGCCGACCAAAAACTCACGAATTGAACCAAGGCCCCCAGCCAAGGCAAGCCGGCCAGATAATACGGACCAAAGACTGGACTGTCTCGCCATTGCTGGTGGTTATGGGCGCTGCGCAACATCACCGCCCCAGAGACTTCCCGAACGTCTGACCGTGAGGCAAACGGACATCATAGGCTGGCATTGGAGGAGCTGCCCTTCTTCTATGAATACACATCGGTGGTAGTACAACAATACGGTAATACAGGGACGGTCGACTTTGTCATCATCCCCGATGCCGCAACCGGCCAGAAACGCTTTATCTCTTGACCCAGGCAGGCATCTTTCTGGCCTTGACGTGACCATGCTTCTTTCTCTCCACCATTCTTGGGTCGCGTGTGAGACAGCCAGCTAAAGGTCAAGTAGGTTAGCCTTCGTAATAGGTCTTGAGCCGCGGGTAGTCCCGCTCACCTTTCCTCAACGCCTGCTTCAAGTCAGGCTCGTGAATCAACATAGCCTTGGCGATGGCCAGCGTGAGGGCCTCAGCCTGGCCGGTCACACCGCCGCCGTCCACCAGCGCCCACACGTTGTACTTGTCTGCTCTCTGTGTGCTTCGGAGTGCCCAGATGGCACTCTCGCGGTCGTGGATCCTGCCAAAAACCTCGTGCAGAGGCTTGCCATTCACCAACATCTCTCCCGTGCCCTCCACGACCCAGGCGCGGGCCGTTGACGTCTTCCTCCGACCCACAGCCAAGGCGCGACCAAATTTGTCGAGGGGGATGGTCTTCTTCACGTTCTGGCGGGAGTCGATCATGCGCTCGAAAGGCTTCAAGCCCTCCTTGACCTCATCTGGCATCACGCCCGGGTGGATTTGATGCAGACGCCTGACCAAGGTGATGATCTGACTGTAAGGCTTCGCCTTGACCGGTTCTCCATGGACTTGACGGTAGTCCTTCAATGTTTTCCACAATTGAGTAGGGACCTGGTCAGGCGCCAAGGTGGGCAGATGCTGATATTTCTGCAAGAGGTTCGACAACTTGACCAAGTCGTCGTTGAAACTGGGCTCTCTGGAGAAGTACGACGGAGATACGGGGACCGGTCGTGCGTTTCTGACGCCCTGGAACGGTTCTTCGGGGGGCGGTGCGATCTTGCCTTCGGGCGTAGGCTCGTTTTGCTCGGTGGTTTCGATTGTAGATAGGTTCTTCGCGGTGGTATGGAAGCTCGGTCGTTGCCATTGCGGCCTCAGCGACTGGCTTCTCGTCAGCTGGCGCAAGCAGAGAGTCTGCTGCAGGCCATGGCGAATGTTCGACATCGTGTTGAGACCCCGGGGAGCGCCCTGGTCGATGCAGTGGCCGTCGCGATGTCGTTGGACTGCAACTCACTGCAATTAGCTTCAGGGACGCCGCTGGAAAGATTTCCATCGGTCGGCGAAACATCGGCCGAATCACGTGACTGCTGTGCCACACCGTCGTACGATGCTCTGCTGACTCATGTGGCGGTACTTCGTACCCCTCAATCGAATCACCGATGGTTGCCCTGGAGCTTGGATGTCGAGCGAGGGGCTGAGGTGGCGGGCGGGGCACTGGCGCAAAGAAATTTTGTCGTTTCATTAAAAAATACGGCGGGGGAATTGACATTTTGCCTTCCTTCTCTTCAGTCCACCATCACCTACTCTCTTGATACCCTTCCATTTCAGTCGTACAACTGATTCAAGATGGCGTTCGGCAAGCTCTTCACCTACCCGGTAAGCAAAATCTACATTTCAATTTCAATATCGGCATATTTTGGCTTGCGATCTTTCGAACCCGACTGAGGCTGACCTTTGTTGAACCCCTCCAGGCCAACCCCCGCACCACGGCCATCCGCGCCGTCGCGAAGGCCAACAACGTCGACCTTGAGTTCATCGAGGCCGACACCACCAAGCCCTCCGTCGAGCACCTCAAGGCCAACAAGCTCGGCAAGGTCCCCGCCTTCCTCGGCGAGGATGGCTACCCTCTCTCCGAGTGCATCGCCATTGCCATCTACAGTACGTCCAATTCTGAGTCACACCGGCCTCGTTCACTGTCCCGGGGAAGTCCTCAGCACACACCGTTCCTCGAAATGATGATTTAGCACACTTAGTTACAGTTATCCCTGTCCGAATACTCCTGTGGATATAGTCCTAATTTCTGATTTTGTCAATTGCCATCGTCGCGATGACTCGAGACCGTATTCGGGAACAACAGCTAACGATGCAACAGTCACCTCCCAGAACGAGAAGACCACCCTTCTCGGCAAGACCAAGCAGGAGTGAGTCACCCCTGATGAACATCTGGAAAACAAAGACATTGAGCTGAATGGTCATTTCTAGCTACGCTTCCATCCTGAAGTGGATGTCCTACTTCAACTCCGAGGTCCTCCCCCCCATGGGTGCGTGGTACCGCCCCCTCCTCGGCAAGGACGCCTACAACAAGAAGGCCGTCGAGGACTCCTCCAAGGTCGCCCTTAAGGCCGTCAAGGTCGTCGAGGAGCACCTCCTCAACAACACCTACCTCGTTGGCGAGCGCATCACCCTTGCCGACCTTTTCGCCGCCGGCATCATTGCCCGTGGCTTCGAGTTCTTCTTCGACAAGCAGTGGCGCCAGGAGAACCCCAACGTCACCCGTTGGTTCGACACCATTGTCAACCAGGACATCTGGACCGCCGTTGCCGACAAGCAGGAGTACCTCGAGACTCCCAAGCTGACCAACGTCGCCCCCAAGAAGCCCGAGCAGCCCAAGAAGGAGGCCGCCCCCAAGGCTGCCCCCAAGCCCGCTGCCCCTGCTGCCGAGGAGGCCCCTGCTGCCCCCAAGCCCAAGCACCCCCTCGCTGAGCTTCCCCGTGCCACCTTCGACCTTGAGGAGTGGAAGCGCACCTACTCCAACGTCAAGAACCACGACGAGGCTATGAACTGGTTCTGGGAGCACGCCAACTTCGACGAGTTCTCCCTCTGGAAGGTCAAGTACAAGTACAACGACGAGCTCACCATGACCTTCATGTCCAACAACCTCATCGGTGGCTTCAACAACCGTCTTGAGGCTTCCCGTAAGTTCATCTTCGGATGCGCTGCCGTCTACGGCGAGAACAACGACTCCGTTATCGAGGGTGCTTTCGTCATCCGCGGCCAAGAGTACAAGCCCGCTTTCGACGTCGCTCCCGACTACGAGAGCTACGACTTCGAGAAGCTCGACCCCACCAAGGCCGAGGACAAGCAGTACGTCTCCGACTCCTGGGGCTGGGAGAAGCCCATCACCCACAACGGCAAGGAGTACCCCGTTGCCGACGGCAAGGTCTTCAAATAAGTGCAAAACCTTTACTGCTAGGGGGTGATCCGACATTTATGGCTTATGGCAGAGATGAAACGAGTTTACGACTAGGCAAGGGGGTGTGTAGATGAATGATATGGACCCGAGAAGAGATATCTTGCGCGTAATGCCAGAGGCTGTCTGCCGAGTTTAGCTAGGACTAGGCAATAGATGCAGGATGTTCCTGATCAACAACCAAATGATTGTTACAAGATACGTTGTGATGCATTGAAGACGTATGCGGAGGAGTCAACTGACTCAATGCCCTGTAGAGCTTGCATGCTTTTAAAAAAGGGTATCTATCTCTATGCTAGCCAGGTAGTGTCTCTGCGCATACCAGCTGCCCATATTCTTCCTAACCAATTCGCGGCGCCCCTGTCGCAGTTGCCATCTTGGACGTAGCAGACTTACTGCTCCTCAGGCGGCGTCAGCTGGTAATCCTCACGAACCTGGAACGGATTCGTGCGCATGTAGGCGCTGATGTCGGACTGGTAGCAGAGCGAGTTAAGGTAGTCGTGGACCTGCGGCACCACGAAGTCCGGCTCCTCGGTGTCGCCAAAGAACTCGGGGATGCGCAGCAGGTTGTAGGGCTCGCTGCGAGCCTTCTCGACGGAATCGTCTATCAACACGGTGTTGCTCTGGTCCCAGCGGCCGCCGTACTGATAGTCCGGATGCGACGCCATGACGCGCGGGTCCTGCCAGACCATGTCCAGACGCTTGTAGACCTGCACGCGGAGGTTGTAGTCGGCCTTGGACAGGCCGAACTTGTCGCGGCCCCAGATGCCCAGCACCCGGCGGCGGTACTCGGCCCTATCCGCGTTGGGGCCGCCGCCGCCCGGGGGCCCGAGGAGGAGCTGATCGCACATTGACTGGACGTTAGCCGGGCGCGCCGAGGACCAGACCACGACGTGGAAGGTGTCGAGGCAGTACTGCAGGAAGCGCTTGGCGTGGGGCCGCTCGATGAACGAGGTTGCGTTCTTGCGACTCGGGCGGTAGAGGAGGGTGCCGTTCAGGTCCATGACTATCAGGATCGGTTTCGCGGAGGGGAGGACGGTCGGGGGCATCGAGGCGCGGTGGAGGTACTCGGGCGTCGGGTCGGGGACGCCGCCTGATGCCAGGCTGGGAGCCACGATCTTGTCGCGGTCGCTGAAGTTTCTGGAAAGAGGGGCGGGTCAGCGTGGAGGTGCGAGAGTGTGAGGTGAGGGATGCCACGAACGACTTACGCGGCCCCGTGGGCGCCGCGGGCTTCTCTGGTGCGCTGGGCTGCTGGGCGGCGGCATTGTTCTGGGGCGTAGGGAAAGGGAATGCGCCGCTGGGCGCGCTGTTTCCGAGGCCTGGTATCGTGAACCCGCCGTTGGTCTGGTTCGGGGGCGCGGCGAAGTTCGGGGCTGGTTTGGCCCACCATTGTATGTTTGACGTGTCCATTGCTGCGGGTTGGGAGGCGGGAACGCGTTCCGAATTTGCGCGGCGCTTCGTTGGCTCCTTGGTGGACGTTAAGATGCCCGAGGGGCTCTCGCGATCGGTGTTCTGGCCTGTGGGGGGTTGCGTCGCGGCGGCTTGATTAAATCGATGGGAGAGGGACGAGAGAGATCTGGGGCCAATCCTGGAGATTGAGGGGCGCATATAGGCGGAGACGAAGCCGTCAGAACTGGCGGGCAGAGCGCGGAGTGGCTTGAGTAGCGATTGTCAAATAGAAGTCACAGTATCCAAGAAATAATGGGCTATAGCTGAGTATGCAGGCTTGAAATCGTTGAATACAATGGTAATTCGAGACGACGACGGTAGTATATACGTGCAAAGAGAATGTCGCATTGCTGGACAAAAATTCCATTATCCATGCTTTGATCACTCGCTTATCGATAGGCTGCTGATAGAGTGAGACCCACTTTAAAAGTTGACGACTGCCGCTGAGAACTTCTTCGTACAGTGTACTGCACCTGCGACCCTGTCTCTCTTTCACTCACCAACCACGAGAGAACATCATTTCACCACAAAATGCTTGCAGGAAAGAGGAAACAAGGCTTTTCTGGCCTCCAGCGACGAATAAGGCCAAGAAAGGAGGCGGAGCCCGAGATTGATGAGAATCTCAGCAGCGAGCCTGATCAGGATGAAGAGGATGGGGATGAGTTGACCGAGGGTGAGGACGACGACCAGATGGACGAGGATGAAGATGATGAAGTAAAGCCCCTCGTTTACCACAAGTCATGTATATCACACTAAAGTCTAACCAGCCCGAATCACCCCCACAAAAGAAGCCCAGCTTCGACATCTCATCAGTCTCCTTTGGCGCTCTCGCCAAGGCCCAGGCCTCGATGCCACCGACGAAGCGGCGCAAACGCGGCGCGGCTGCCGAGCCCTCAGACGAGGGTTCCGACTCTGACTCCGGCCCTGAAGAGGTTGGCAGGAACAGGAAACCCAAGTCCGCAGCCGAGATCGCCAAGCGCGCCAGCAAGCACGCGCCCACCGAAATGTCCAGCAAGAAGCAGGTGTCCCGCAAGCGCGAGGTCATCGCTGTGCCCAAGATGGAGGTTCGCGACCCGCGCTTCGACCCCCTCAGCGGCCCCGTCGACGAGGCGAAGGCCAGGAAGGCGTACGCGTTCCTGGACGAGTACCGCGCCGACGAGATGAAGCAGCTGCGCGGCGAGATCAAGAAGGCCAAGGACCTGGCCAAGAAGGAGGAGATGAAGAGGATGCTGCTGTCGATGGAGTCCAAGCTGAAGGCGCGCCAGCGCAAGGACCGCGAGCAGGAGGTCATCGCCGAGCACAAGCGCCGCGAGAAGGAACTTGTGGCGCAGGGCAAGCAGCCGTTCTACCTGAAAAAGGCGGAGCAGAAGAAGAGGATGCTCATGGACCAATTCGCCGGTATGAAGAAGAAGCAGGTAGACCGCACCATCGAGCGTAAGAGGAAGAAGATTGTCGCACGCGAGAGGAAGGAGCTGGATCAGCTGGAGAGGCGAGATCGGTCTTAGTAGACGGGCATATATCTGCATTTTCTATCAAGGAATGCCCGCTTTTGTGCGTCTAAGAATGCCCCTTGTGGAAACTGATAATACAGTGATGTTACAAATGGTACAAAAGACACGTTGATCTCATGTGCCTGTTCTAGATTGTGTACTTGTTTTTCTTCAGGCTCTCCTCGAACATCTCGCGACACCTGACTTTGCTACCAAGCTTGGCGCAGAGCAGGAAAGCACCGCTCAGCTTGCGGTGCAGGCTGTACGTCTCTTCGGGCGGTGGTGCAAGTCTCTCGCGCAGCATGACCGGGATGAGTGCCTTGACGCGCTCGGTGATGGTCTGGTCCTTGAAGTCGTAGACCTCAGGGGCCGAGCCGAGGAAGGGCTCCGCGAGAGTGAGCACCGACTTGACGTGGGCGTCGACCATGGTTTTGCTCTCATGGCCGGTCAGGTAGCCGAGGCTCTCGGAGAGCTCCTTGACACCCTGGCGGTCGGATCTCGATGCAGCGGCGAGGAGCTGGACGTACTGGGTAACAAACTCCTCAGGGTATTCTCTGGAGGCACCAAAGTCGAGAAGCTCCAGTCTGTTGGTCTGCGCGTTGTAAAGGAAGTTGGTCCAGTTAGGGTCGGTCTGCATGAACTTGAACTCGGTAATCTCCCTCAGACAAAGACGGAGGATCTGCGTTCCGATCCAATCCCTCTGCTCCTGGGTAAAGGACTTCACTCGGGTCACTCCGACACCATCCATCCAGTCCATGGTCAGAACATTCTTCCCCGAAGCCTGCAGATGGACGTCAGGGACGAGGAACACGTCGTCTTCGCCCGCAAGCAGCTCCTTGTACTTGATGAGACACTGCGCTTCTCTCTCGTAGTCGCACTCCCAGCCGAGCTCAAGCCTTGCGTTGTCAATCGTCTTGTTCAGATACAAGCCTTTGGGCAAAAGCTTGGTGGCATTCAGAAGAATGCCCAGATTGTCGAGGTCCGAGTTGATGGAGTCCGCGACCCCCGGGAACTGGATCTTGACGGCAACCTGGCGGCCGCTTTCCTTCAGAGTGGCACGGTGAACCTGACCAATGGAGGCGGCAGCGATTGGCTTCTCGTCGAACTCCTCGAACAAGTCGCGCCATTCAGGACCGAGATTCGCTACAAGAACCTTGTCTCTCTGGTACGACGGCATGTAGTCGGCGCGGTCCTGCACTCTCTGGAGGACCTCCTGAATTGGGCCAGGCAGCATCTTGGTGTCTTGGAAGCTCATCATCTGGCCCATCTTGAGAGCTGCGCCTCTCATCCTCGAGAGTTTCGATACGAGTCTCTCCATGTTACCGGCACTGAGCAGCACGGAACCCTCTCCACCGCCACCGAAAGCTCTGCCGATGCTCTCCGTGATGGCACCGCCCATCATACCTGCCGCCAGACCGCCATAGTTCCAAAGTCTGCTGATTCGGGTAGCAGGGACCTTGGACTCCCTGAGAACGTACGCGGCGGAGGTAGGCTGCTCAACAGCGGCTTCAGGCACTTTCTGAACCGGCGGCTCCTCCTGCGTTTCTGTGGGTGACGGTTCGGGGGCAGCCTCGGACTCTGGGGTGACAAGTTCGGCCTTGACGGCGTCGACCTTAGGAATCTCAGGCTTAGAAATGTCAGAAGCAGGCGTCGGCACGGCCTCAGAAGGTTTGGGTGCCTCCTTCTGAGTGTCTTTCGCTGGCTTCGAGTGAACGACGAATTCCGGCAGTCCAACAGGCTTCAGCTTCTTCCGACCTTCGAACATTTTCCTCTTCTCTGCCAGCTCATCTTGCTTTCCGAGAATGCTGGCAGCGCGGCTACTGTGAAAGATATTGATGTTGACGCCGGACGGCATATCTTCGAGCTCCTCCGAGACAGGGGCTCCGTACGGTGCCGGCCCCTTGCTCACCGGTCCTCCCGCCGCAACCTTGTCTTGAGATTTTGCTTCCAGTGGCGATGCATCAGACCACGGAAATCCAGAAGGGTTCGACTGTCTCAACTGACTAAGAACAGAGCTAGAGTTGGGCGAAATACCAGCGACAGGCTTGACTGGCGATTGAAAAGCAGCAGGAGAGGTGTGCGGAATGTGAGTTATCGGAGATTTAGACTCGGCCTGTACTGGTGCTGCTGTCGTCTGGGACTGTGGTTCTGATGCTTGCGTAGAGACTGCTGACTCTGGCGACTCTGGCGAAGCGTCGGTTTGCGCGTGTGGTGGTGCTGCGGGAGCTCGCCGTGTCAAGCTTGATGCCTTGGTGAAGCTGTCGAGCTGGCGACCTCTAAGAGCGACATGCTTGGATGCAACAGAGCGCGATGCGCTGAGCACCGTTGCCAAATCGACAACGAAATCGGCGAACCTCATCTGAGCGGCAATGCACAATACACGCGCATTTCATTGCACGCCTGTCGACTCCAGGGGGATTTCGCGACTCGCTGGAAGCATCGGAGCTGTAGAGTCGTCTTCGTCATGGTGGAAAAATGAGCAGGGATATATGCATATAAAGGTGAACAGAGCTTCCTTGAGCTTTTTATATGCATAAAGATATGTACAGAGATATACTGGATAGAAGGATGAAGGCAATATGAGATTCTTTGACATCACGAACTATCACATACGACCATACCCATTGGAAAACTCGGGATCCCGTCCGCTCTCCCATAGATAAGCCAATGAGGGCCGGATT